>VWZL01003392.1:23725-68283 GCA_013396915.1 Stercorarius parasiticus | reverse complement strand
GGCCGGGCCGGGCCGCCTGTCACCTCCCTCTGCGCGGCGCGGGCTGGCCGGCGCTGGCAGCCCGAATAACGCAAACCGCCAGAAACCCCAGTTCTGCCACGAACCCCCCTCAAAAAAAGAGGAAAGGATGATTAGACGGCACTTAATTAATTATTTCCAGTGGGCTATTTAGGCTAGTTTAACCGTGGCCTACGTCTGCTGCGCTTTGTCAGCCGGGCTCCTGTTCAGTCAATTCCGTACTCTCCTGAACTGTGATAGTCGGAACGTTTTGGTGCTGAACATCAAAAGTAAAATTGTGTCATTGTTAGCAGTCCTGGAAACCATCAATCCTGAAATTAACTCGTTTATAGGAGGAATATCAGAGCAGAAATGGGGGGGGAGGTTGGTGGTGTTGCAATTTGCAAGACAGTTTTTAAAGCCGAGTATACAGAAAGTTAATACTACGTGTTTTCAGTGAAGTATAACACAGATCTGCTTAATTAACATTTACTTTATTCTGTGGTTTTGTAGTTTGTTTGTGGTTTTTTCCACCTCTTCACGTCCCTCTATCGGGTGGAAATTGAGACCCCGATGTCTTCTGCTAAGCTTGTAGATGATGGGTAAGGACTCTCTTCTATTGCTCTGATGGGTAACGCAGAAGAGCTGCTAAAATGAGTGAGGTTGTTTTAACACAGAGTGAATATCCCTCAAGCTTAAGGTCATACAGTAAAAATTCTTCTTTTTTTTTTTTTTTTTTTTTTCTCTAAATGCCGGGGCTCCCGAGTAAGACAGTTTCTTCTTTTCTAGCGTGCACTAGCTGAAAGTTCCTATCCTGCTTCAGTGTGTTTGAAGGAAACTTCTGGCTTCCCTTTATTTATGAGCCTAAATAGTGAGTCCCCAAACACTGTTAGAGACAGCGGCTTGGAATTATTCCCAGTAGCTGTCAATGGAGGTAGATGCGTTTTGCAGACGGGGTGTTGGCTGTGGGCATCAATTATACCCTGAGGCTTTTATGGGAGACTCTTGCCAGTAAGTCCTTATCGTAAGGATCAGGACATCCACACTGAGTGTTGCTACAGCACTGCTGTCCTAAACTGTCGGTAAGCTGAGAATGGAAGGAAGAACAATGGTTTTGAAGTCCAGGACTGTACGGCACAAAGAGAAGTTGTTTAGCTTGTCTGTTCCTGGAGGAAACCCATGAAATCTTCAGTGTGATTAAGATCAGTTGATTGTGAATAGTTCTTTCCCTTCTTGGTCCCATGACTTTGTTTCAGTGTCTTCCTCAGGCTTAAAGGGGGAAGAAAACAAAACAAAAGAAACAGAAAACTCCAAAGCTGCATTAAGGTTGAACTTGCACCAAGTTTTTCTTGAATTTAGATTCTTTGCTTTTAAGTTCTGGCCCCAGGATATGGGTCTTCCCAAGTCAGTGAGAAACATCATCTGAGGGCATAGTTAAACGATAAATAGCTGTGGTCTGTTGCCAGGAAAACCCACAAGCGTATCTGGCACAACAATTTCTACCCTGCACCACAATCTGCTACTTTCGCGCCTGCCAGAAGTGTTCTGTGGACCAATTTGTAAAAAGCATCACTGAAATGACCTGAACTTCTAAAAGAGTTAAAACTAAACCTGGGGGAGGGAGGGTATGAGAAATATGAGGCCAGGATTTTTTGACTGCAGGAAACAAATTGCACAATATTTTTCTTAGCTCTGAAACAGTCTGTCATTATGAAGCAAGCTTCATGACTGGCAGTATTTTCTCTTTAAATAATGCTGAAGCAGGATCATGGAGGTGGGATGAAACTCAGGCTTTGGATAAGGATTTGGGTGGCACTGGAACAGATATCCTTGGCTTTCAGTTAGCTCATGTGTCTTCTGCCCTCTTGGAGGACCAGCGCTACAGAAAAAAAAGTATGGGAAGAGACTGTAATAATCTTGTTTCTGGAAAAATAAAATCACAAATAGACAGGGATTTCAAGCACAAGACTTTATTTTTAAAAAGAAAAAGTATTTAAAATAAGAGTTCTCAAAGGGCACAATGGAAAGAAAATGTTTCAGGAGCATGATAGCTTTTATAAGAAAGAGAAAAATACTGTGCTTTGTCTATGCAGCTAATTATGTTCTTGCAAGCTTCATGCTGGAAATAGGAAAATGAAATCATAACTCACAAGATGTTCAGAAATGTAATGCTTTTGTGAGGGAATGGGAATGTAGTTTTACTTCTGAGTTACAGCCACAACTTACAAGAATTTGCAGAAGGGCACTTCTCACTGTCTGCCAGAACAGTTTCATTTTGAATGATGGTCAGAAAAGTCCAGCACTTCCATTAATGTTATTGTTTATTAGAAATATCTGAAAGTGTACAATGACTTCAATACTCTTAATTTCATTTTTATGAAGCTCTTTTGGAAAAAAAAAAAGAAGAAAAAAGAAAACCTTTCTGAAGGCTGGAACACTACTGCAAGTTGCAGCCCTCCTTGTCCTAAGTGTCGTCTTATGCAAAAGAAGTGGGACAGGATACTGTCAGAGGCCTTTTTTAGGTGCATGTAGCTGCTGCTTTTATCTAAGTCTGTTTAAAAATTTTTACAGTAAAGCTGTGGGTATCTTGCGTATGGCTAAAAATGCAGGCGGATGGGTTAGACAGCATAATAGTTCTTGGGTATCTTGCACCTTGTTGTGTGCCTCATCTAAATTGGTGGTTTTGATGGTCACTTACTTTTTTCTAAAAGTAAGAGTAAGTAGATAATCACTGGAAGCTATATGTAGTCACTAAAGACCAGAGGTTTGAGGGGAAAGGAAAATGAGCTTTTTTTCCTAATCCTCGAAGACTTTGCTGCACGTGAAAATATGGCACTCTGAAATATGTGTGAGAAACTCGTAGTCTTTCTATGCTGGCACGAGGCTGTCCATGCTGCTTCTCTTCTGTGTGTGGTAAGGCTGGCAGGAGACGCTTGCTCCACAATTATTTCAGAGTGGAGTATGATGGGAAGAATATCTTGGAATGATCTCTGCTTTACCTTACCTGTTGTTTTTTTTTTTAAGGCTTTTCCTGTTCACAGACCAAATGCTCTGACACTCCTCTTCGTGAGCTGATAAGGCTGGCAAGCCATTGCAGGTGCTGGGGGTGCAAATGTGAGCCTTGGAAAGAGCATCAGTGGAGCGTCAGCGTTTCAAAGTGAAGTTCAGAGCATCCAAATATGACTTGAGGCGAGGAAGCTATCGTGTGAGGAAATCATGCATGTAGTGGTTTTTTTTTTTTTTTAATCTAACTATTTCCTGCCATTCTTAATCATCTCCAACTGTAATCAGAAATAACTATCGTGATCAGCCGGTTTGCTCATTCGCGTCTGCCTGCAGTATGTGTGCCTTCCAGCACCGTGCTCCTCCTGGGTCTAATCGCCTCCTTTTGCCCCCACCATGGTCCTGGGAAGTTCTTGGTCTGGACCCCATCTGCCTCCCCCCCTGTGGTGGTGGCTGGGCAAGTCTGCTCAATAGCTGCATTTGAGGATCTTGCCGTTGGCAGCTGTGTTGGTGGGTGGCAGAAAGGGCAGATCTGCCCGTGTTTTTCTTTCACCTTCTTCCTCCTTCGTATTGAACAAATCTTTTACTGGTGGAGTGTGTGGGTGATAAAGGGCAGGTCTGTCTCACTGTTTTTCTTGCCCTTTCTTCCTCCCCTGTACTAAGCCGTGCTGTTTCGCTGGTGAAGGAGCTTCTGGAAGAGGATCCAGAAGATACTGGGCTTTCTGGTAGGGATGTCACTTAGGGCAGCTGTCTGGAAAGCCCAGACCAGCACCTGACGGCCAGCGTACATATCCTCCTGGTGTCGAAAGTGAGTCTTCCAATCAGCTTCTGTACTATGGCCAGAAATGACCTAAGGATAGATGCAGGGGTAACAACGTTTGCCGGTGGGAGTTTGAGTGGAAGTGCACAACAGGGGACTAAAGAAAAAAAGCGCAGAGCTGAAGCAACACAGCTGTCGCGGCAGGGGTGGCTGGACTGATGCCATGAGAGGGTTGGGTGGGCAGGCACATTTGACACTTGTTTCCCCCCAAAACTGAGGGAACTAATTTTACTCTTCTCTAGCCTACTGCAGGGAATTTCAGTTAAAGGAAACTGATATTCCAGTTGTAGAAGAGAACTAAAATTCTTTCATGGCTAATGAATCTTCTGGAGATGGGTCCCGCCACATACTTAGTGGCTGTCACAGGCAACAGTCCTCTTACTGAGCTGAATTTAACTCGACTGTTTCTCACATGTTCAAAGGTAAAATAATACAACGTAGAATAGCTAGGAGTTAAAGATAGACTTAGAAATACAATACTTGCACTTATTAAATATTTCCAAGTAGAACTGCTAAACAGCTTAGTTTTTTTATCCCTGTATAGATATCTGCTTCTCGTATTTAACTTTGACAAATGAACATCAGCCACAAAAGGAGGTTAATGTGTCTGCACTGTTAATCATGGTTTTTGTCAAGCCCAGTGCTTTCATAAAAGATCAAAAATGTAGGATACCCAGGTTCTCCAAAAAGTTGGATACAAAGCTAGGCTAGTTTTGTATTAACATACTAGGATTTGGAAACCAAGGTGACTAGTCCCAGATAATCTTGTAAGGAAAAGACCAGGCTGGATGGGGCTTTGGGAAACCTGGTCTAGAAGAGATGTCCCCGCCCATGGCAGGGCAGTTGGAACCAGATGATTTTTAAGGTCCCTTCCAACCCAAACTGTTCTATGAAAAAGGGCCCTAATAGGTTTTCAGATGGCAGTTGCAGGAGAAGGACGTGGAAAGACAGTTTCTGGCTCGCAGGTATGTAGTGACAGGAAGCCATGAGGGTGCTGCTGTGCAGAGGTGCTGCAGATAGTTCTGTCTGCAGGTGGTGTGGGTATATCCTGTGACATCTAATGTGTGACAGTTAATCGTAGCAAGGCAGCTAACCAGGCAGAGTTTCTGCTACTCCAGTATGCGTCTGGTGTTTGCATACGTGTGTCTTCTCTATAGAAACAGTAGAAATAATACTTAAACAGTTCTGGGTTGTGTTTGCGTTGCTGCTGCAAGGGCAGGGGTTGAGCAGCGATGCACAGGAAGCAACTGAAGCTCATTGGGTACACTGCTGCATTAAAGTGGAGGAAATGAGGTAAACGAGCATGTGTTTTGAAGCACAAAATGTTAGTCTTAAGCATGGTTTGGAATCCTTGGAATTATGTGTAGGGCTAATAAAATCTGTCCTGGAAGAGCATTTTGGGTGATAGCTTTTTTTTGGGGGGGTGGTGGCTTGTGGTAGCACTTTCTCTTAAAAGTTTCCCCAAGCAGTGGTGTCAAAAATCATAAGAGACTTGTCAGCGCTGTTGATAGGACTCACAGCCCCGGGGGCAGCAGATGGCTTGCATGGCTTCCTGGTGCTCTGGCGGAGTGGAAATTAAGACTGCTGAGTAGTAGGAGTTTAGTCCATCTTTCATGTGATCCGGGAGCTCCTGATACAGATAGAAGTCTTCTGAAGAAGAGATGTACAGTTTGCAAAGTAGGAGGACGCGTGTGGGTTGTGGTTGGTGCCGGCCGGGCAAATTCTGCCCCAGTGCTCCCAGGGTTTGGAACAGGACTGAGTTTAACATCCAAAATGCTACATTAGATTTGGCTATTAAGTAAGTGTTACTAAGCATGTTTCTTTAAGATGGCTTTTTGTTTGTTTGTTTTTTTCCAGATTTCAGACATAATCCAGTGGCTTTGAAAATATTTTTTTGTTTAACCCTTGGGAGTTGCTCCTTAGTTGTGCAAGGTCCTGAGCTTCTATTAGAGTTTCACCTGCCTAGAAGGAGAGGTGGAAGTGTGTTGGGGTTTTAAGTTGACTGTCTGAAGGGACAAGAGGAGAAGGTAACAAACAAAACTTTAAGCCAGTGTTCAAACAGCATAATAGAAGTTGCTGCCATAGGACCATGTGTCAAATGTGGCATTTTGAATAGTTTGTGACAAGTGTCTGTGGTAACAACCTGTATGTCCCTGCTGGGAAGCAAAACTAAAAAAAAAAAATAAATAAAATTGTGCAATATGAGCACAATGGAAGAATGGCACAAGAAACCTGCAAAAATTTGGCAGAGGTTTACAGAAACTCCTGGCTTGGCTCCCCCCTAAATCATGATCATCTCTTCCTGAAGAGAAGAGGAGGAAAGATGGTCCGAGTGGTCCAAAGACTGACTTCAGGGACTTGGAAAAACAAAACAAAGAGAGATGGAGTAGGGTAGTGTGAAGTATTGAGTGTTTGGGGTTTCTAGTTTTCATACTGGTGTATTTTTCAATGCAAGGCAACTTTAGGAAAAAAAAAAAAGAATATCAGATAGTTCTGACAAGCTGCTAGCTGCTCTGCTTTCAGTGAAGCCTGATATTGCTAGTCCTTTAAGAGTAAGTTAATGCTTAGTTATAATGTCAAATTGAAAAATTACAGATGACATAAGTGCATCTAGCTGTGCTCCTGGAATGCACCAGATGTTTTTCAATTGTTTGGCATCCAGCTTTCACTTCTGGTGACATTCATGGCTGATTTGTCGTGCTGAAAGCAGAACCTAAACTACTATGCTGATTTTTAGCCATTCTAGAGATATTTGTACGGTCTGTTCCTCCTTCCGTCTTAGATTTGTGGGCTGAGGAATAGCAAAGTGAGCCCAGTTTTGAATACCACATGTGAACTTAATCTAACTGATTCAGTTTATTTAAGAAAAGCTTTAGGGTGATTGATTTTCAAGGCAGCATTTTTCTCAGGATTTCTGTATCAGATTGTATTTTAAACTTGTTTTAGGCATTTTAAAACTCTCAAGCCAAAGTACCAGTTGGACAAAATGCACAGAAATGTCTTCCAGTGGTCACTTCAGGAGTTCTATTGCTCTTCAAACTTGCAATGAAGTGATTTCTATGCAAATGTTACTTGGTCCAGGGTATCCCGNACTCGGTGCACAGTTGTTCAGTTAAACTTTTTTATGAAATTTAAATCAATTGCCTTTGTATGTTTCTGCTTTTAAGGCAGATATTAATAGAAGTCTGGAAGTCTTTTTAAGAAAGTCGGGTGCACTTCGTAATTTAACTTCTCGCTGTTTTCACTTCAACTGCTACAGCTTCATCATAACCTGGATTTTTATCTCCTTGAAAACAGCGTAGCTCTTACAATAGAAAAATTACAGAAAAGGAAAAAAAATATTCTAACTCCTCCACAGCATTAAGTCTCCAGCTGTTCTTAAAATGCTGGCTAATTAGCTGGACAACTGTTAGAAAGAGCACCCTGGCTAAGAACTGTCCTTTTCCATCCCTTCTTCTTGTAGGGTAAAATAAGAAATCTGTATGTGACACCCACCTGTTAGTACCTTTGAGAGCCTTAGAGGGAATCTGGTTTGCCCTACAGCATTTCCAGATTTGCTTCACGAGTGTAAGGAAGCTGGATGCGTGGCCTCTCTCCTTACCTCTCACAGCAGGAAATCGTGCACTGGCTCTCTGTATGAACTTGGGTGATGACTAACCTTTAAAAATAGCACAGGAGTTTACATATATTGACATATGTATCTTCACTATGCTCAGGGTACAGTAACTACGTTGTCTTGATCTCCGTGCGTAGGGAATTAGATGATAATTGGAGAGATGTGAGAAAACACGAGACGACTTGATTCTGCGACGTAGTTAGATGTGGTACTTAGGTGAAGTAATGCCGGGAAAGCCACATCATTTTCAGCTCTTTGTTTTTGCCTGCTGCCATTCCCATGATGGACAATTTCAGTCATTCTCAGTGTTTGGGTTTTTTTTAACGAATAGCAAATGGCATCAGTGAAAATAAAAGCCGAGCTGGGATCACTGGTTATGTAAAAAGTGACTTATTGTTTATGAGACGTTAGGAATTAGTAGAAAGTGCTTCCCTGATGACTGAACTAAGGTAGCTACTTGTGCTTGTGTTCCCATCTCTAGGCTGAACTTTAACAACGTATAGGGTAGGCAAAATAAGCGTAGTCATATAATACTGCTGTTCCTTTACAATAAGGGCAAGAAGACTCCTCTAAGTTTGAAGTTTCTGGAGCTTTTGCCAAATTTAAAAAGGGGAATAGTACCTACAGCAAGCTAAATAACATAAACTGTAGGAAAAGATGTGTAAAACTGAAAAGTTACTTATCTTACAGAAGCTGAAGGTAGTGTCTTTTGGGATAGTTATTCAATAATAATAGTTTAAAACCAAGCAAGTAGACAAACAAAACTCCTTCTGCTAGCCTTACCGAGGACATTTTACCTAACTTCTTTCTTTCCAAGCAGATGTTTCTTCATAAAAACAGTAAAGTAACTATGAGTTGACTTTTATTTCCTGGCCTTATCTGAAATAGGATGATACTGACCAGATTAGTTAAGGTGTAGCTGGCTGTGTTTCAAGTTCCAATTTCAATTCAGCAGTTTCCAGACAAATGAGCTTGCTCTAGCTTCACTGAAGCCACAGCAGGCCTCCTATTCATAAGCTCATTGCTTACTTTGGATTAAGTATAAAGTAAATACTGTGAATAACATTGTTGTTTCATTTGTCTACTTAACTAAGTAATGGATTCAGTTTAGTGCAGGAACAACAAGTGCTGGGACAGACAATTTGCTTGCTTCTCTAACTTACGGGAGATAAAACCACTTCAGCAAAAGGCCTTTTTTTTCTTGTCATTTCACAGTAGGTTACGTAAGGATTGCATTTAAGCCGTTTCAGTACAGTTAACGTTTCCTTTATTTGAGGATGACAGCATTGATTGCGTTCTCCAGGGCCTGTTCTGGCAAAGCCATCACCATTTCTGGGTTGTTGGATCTCACCTGCTGACTGCTTTCTCTGCTACGTTAGCTGTAGCACTGAGAACAGAGACAACAAAACCCATATTATTTCCTGTGCTGTCGGCTTAGCAATCTGATTTATCTTTTGGTCATGTAGACAGGGTTGGGAAGGGGTATGTGGTGCGGGACAGGACAGGTGCTTCGCACTGCCCTGCTGGTCTGTGTTGCTATTGTAAACAATACAAACAAAAAAAAGTGGCAGTGAACTTGCTGAAACTGAGGATGAAATTTCAAGAGAGGGTTTGGGAAGGCTGCAAAGAGCAAGACCTGCTTGATTGACCTTCATAGGCTAAACATAGGTAGACTCAATCTTATGATGATTAAACTCCACTGTTAAAATGAAACTTAATCTTTTTGATCTTTTCTTCTTAAAGAAGGTTGGTATAACATGTGCCGCTTCAGTTGCATCTCCTGAAAAGATGCAATTAGTGCAAACAGGATCGGAGCCTGCAAAAAGGCAGAACTTCTTATCAATAAAGTCTCGCTCTAGCGTTGAGAGTGGTTTGATCTATTGCATGAAACAAGGGAGATAAGAAACCCTGTATCTTCCTTGTGTACTGGAATCTCTAATATGACAGTGGAAACTTGTGGAGGGGTAGTCTTAATTTTATTTTGGAGCACAGCATTTCTGCTGGCAAAAGCACAGTGTTACTTTTATAGAATACAAAATTTGTATAGGGAATATTATTTTTTGAGTAATAAATCCTGTGAGTGTTGTCACCCATCACTGAAGTAGCTTTTTCCTGTAGGTTCCTATGCCTGAACTCCTAGTCCCTGCTGTACTCTGAGTACTACTATGATCCTTGTGCCAAAGGCATGAATTTTTATCCTTCCCCTTTAGGAACTAAACAAATGTCTGAAGTTACCTATTGCAGATATGCTCGAACGTTTGACAATTCATCACATGCTGTTCACAGCCATAGAATTATTTAGGTTGGAAAAGACCTTTAAGATCATCAAGTCCAACCACAAACTTAACACTGCCAAGTCCACCACTAAACCATGTCCCTCAGCACTGCATCTGCACGTCTTTTAAATACCTCCAGGGATGGCGACTCAACCATTTCCCTGGGCAGCCTGTTCCAATGCTTGATAACCCTTTTGGTGAAGAATTTTTTCCTGTTATCCAATGTAAACCTCCCCTGGTGAACTTGAGGCCATTTCCTCTTGTCCTATCACTTGTTACCTGGGAGGAGAGACCAACTTCCATCTCGCTACAACCTCCTTTTGGGTAGCTGTAGAGAGCGTATAATGCAGGCAGTAGTTCTTGTGTTGACTGTGTGGTGGGTTGTTTTTCTTTTCCTGTGTCTTTAACTAAAAATGAGGGAAGATGCTCAGTGATCAGTGTGCAGTCCTCGTTTTCCCCCTGCCCCTCTCTGTGGGACTCTGGCTTTGGCAGTGTTTGCCAGTGGGAGTTTATAACAAAGTAAGTGGAGGGAGACAAAAACCCTCAACCTGTGAGTGAGTGGGAGCAGTGCTAAACTGATAGCTCAGCATTTTCCCAGGCTGTTAGTTGATGAGCAGCCAGGTGAGACTGGCTGCAGAAACACAGATGACTGCATATCTGGTACTGCTTGGAGTCTGCTGCGTGACAGAGGGACACAAGCTGAATCCAACTGTTTTTCATATTTATCATCCAGGTTGAGCTGGTAAGTTTATAAGAATTAAGGACCACAGTTCTTTGTGGAATTGAGTTAGATCTGATGAAGAACTGATTCTGTCACCTAGTCTCCCAAGGCAGAGGTCGTCTTTTGTGTTGTTGGGGTTTTTATTTTTTTTTTTAACTCATGGACTTCTGGTTTACGTCTGCAATGTGTGGAAGAATAACTTTTTGTAAGAATTGCTCTGTCCTGTTTGAGGAGTGCTGGTGTGTGCTCTTGCAAGTATTACCCTATACAGGTTGGTCCATGTGAGCATGCCAAGGTAGTATGCCATGCAATGGGAATGCTGCAAAGGTACAGAGGAGGACACAAGGAAATTTTGATGTAAATCATAAGAGGTAGCTGGAAGAAAAATTCACTTTAGTCTCAGTCAGATAACGTGAGTAGCAAAGCTGCAGTTCTGTGCTTACAAACTAAAGTTGCATGTCGTGATGAACTGGAAGTGTGTTACGCTCTAAACTTTCGGAAGTTGAAAATAAGCTGCTGCTTGTGCCTGATGTGATTGATTTACCGTGGCTAGTGGTCATAATGTGTGTAAGCACAACTTTCAGATTCTTCAGGATTTATTATTAAACCGGTAAGGTCTAAAAATATCTTGTGATTATTTTCACTTTTCTGCTGGTTTTATTGAAATAGATCTTGTTTCCATAAATTGATAGTGGCTTTCATCTTCTCTCCCATGAAGCAGTGCGTGTGCCTGTGTGCTCGGGAGGCTGTAGCTGAAAGCAAATCTGATAGTGGAATTGTGATAAAAACATTTTATTTACAGTCAGTCCAATGAGGATGAGATACTAGACTAAAGATCAGTTTTCTGTGGAAAGTGAGAACTATGGCCTCTAACTCTTCTCTTGGATATTTTTTTCTCTTTGCTTTTCCTTTCTATTAACCTTCCCAACAGCAGAAAAATCTGACTTGGATACTTGTTTTGCCTAGAACTGTATAACAAAGCTCTGAACAAATGTATTTGTCTTCTCTGAAGCTATACCTCAGCACACTGTCTAAGCCGAGTTGATGCATTTCTGTGTACTTAAAGTATGGTTTGAGGTTTCTCACTCCAGGGTTTGTGCAAAGATTGTCCACGACAGCAACAATGGGCAACTTTGTGTTGGTTTCAGCAAGTGAGAAAATAACTGCATGCAATCTTTCTCTGGCGTTCATAAGCAGTTCTGTTTTCAGTGACGCTTTTCTTCAGAGTAAGATGGAATAACCAAGGGATGATATTGGACCTTATGTTTTCATTGTTTAACTTGCCAAGGAGAGAGTGTGTGTGTGGAGGGGGTTTAAGACAGTGAATATCTGTGGCATCTGGGTGAAATTATGAACAATAAAATAGCTATGAAAATCAGCTGGAATTTCATAAGCAGCTAAACTATGACCATCTAGGGCATGCTGAACAAAAAGGACATGTCTGAAGTAGAACATGCAAAAATGAGGAATGTCCATGCAGTCTGGCATGAAGCAAGTCCATACTGAATTAGGTCACTGCTGTAAGTGTGAATGTTTCACCTCTTTAGAAAGACATACTCATCCTTTGCAACAAGGAACCAAAACAGAATGCTAATATAATAAAAACAAATTTAAAAGCATTTTCAATTAGCATGCTGGTCTGTTCCCTTGTGCTTAGAGAATCAATGAGCTCTTTTGTAAGGAACAGAAACATTTCCATAGCTGAATATACATAAGGCCCTGGAAATGTAGAAAGAATAACAACCAGTTGCTTCTGGAAGACTTGCAAACCTTTAAGCATTGTATAAGATGTCTTGTTCTTTGGAGATCATAGGGAGTATTGCAAATAGGCTTGTTTCGAAGAATTGAAATAAAGTGAAATATCAGCATATGGACTTTAAAGATTTGGAACTTAATCTTTAAACACTGAAATGCTGATCCTAGGGACGTCTGCACGATTACTTTTTTCCAGGTAATCTTACTGTTCTTTTTTATAAACTTCAGAATGTATTGTGTGACACTGAATGAATTTTCCTATTGTGATTCTTGGGATCCTGTGTGCTTTTGCTAATTCTGAGGTTTCACGGCCTGCTTTCTCTTGTCCTACAGCCTGGGAGTAGTTAGTGGAATTCCTAAAATAGTGCTGTGCCAGGACTAATTCATATCAAATTTGGGTTGTAAATATGTGAAACTAGTACTTTTCTGAAAAGAGAGGGTGGTGAAATAAAGGGCTCATAAACCTTCCTTTTCTGATAGGATGAGAATTAAAATTCTTAGTGGCTTTCCTCACTCCGTGAAAGACACAATATGAAATCTGTGTCTGACTCCTTTATTATGACCTTTCTCATCAGAAGTGGGGAAAAATGGAGGGGNGAGATGTCGAAATTGGATCAGTCCCTACTGCTTTAGTAAATTAACTTTCCTCTTCAGCTCTCCAGGTGCAATTTAAAATTTTGGTGTTGTTTAACATAACTGGTTGCACAAACATTCCTTGCTTTTAAAGGCCACAGGAAAACTAGTGTGGAAAATGCCTGTTCTTTATGGTGTCGCACAAAAACTGTCAAAGATAAATAAGCAAGGCCTATCTCTGTGCAAAAAGGCTGTCTTGTTAATAGGATTGTCACTGGCTCACTAAAAAAGGGTTTCAACTAACGAGGGAATAATTAGAGCCTAGGAGGAAAAGGACCAGCAAGCTCTCTGCAACCCACCACCTGTAGTTTCCATTGCTTCAGAAACGGCCTGTTGTTTCTCATCCCTAAGCACCCCTTAAGGCAGCGCTCCAGAAAATAGCCCTCTAGTGTAAATAGGTAAAGTGCCAGTAGGAAGGCTCGGAAATCTGCAGTTATTCATAATCTTTTGTTCTTGCGTTGGTGATGCAATGTGAGCGGCAAGGCCCTGTAGAGGCGTGCTGACTTTCTTAATCCATGCTTACCATACTGTTGTACATTTGGCCACAGTTAAGAAAGTTATTAAGGACAGAGTTGTTCTTTCATTGCCCCCTGCTATTGTCTGAGGGAACCTTAATCTCCCGGTACATTGTGTCCTCTTGACACCACATCAGGAAATCCGTTGTCACTTGCTTCTAAGGCATGAATGAGACCTAAAGAAACTTAGTGACTCATCAAAGTTGAACACAAGGCAACTTACTGGTAGAGAAAGAATTGAATAAAGCCCTACTAGGCTAATGCCCCAGCTTCAGCGTGTCTATTTATCGCTTAACAACAGTTAGTGATTGTTTAAAGCCCGTGGTGGTAGGAGGTTGTGCAACTTAAGTGGCTTTAAGCTTAGGGGTTCAGTGATGAACCAAATCTGGCAGTGTTTTGTAGCCGCTTGTGCAAACCATCACTGAGCTGTACCTTGGTAGCCCAAATAATCTCTTAAGACAGGCTTAACTAAAAATATTATCCCCTGCTTTCTAGTACATGCGTCCATTTTCTTGAGTTATCCTGTAAAAGTGAGGAGAAAGTTGAAGGAAAAACACAAAACTCGTTTCTTCATGTCCTACTGAGCTGTGAGCCTTCTTTCCTACCCTGTCCCCAGTACCAAAAGCATCTCTTCGTAACTTGAAAACCTGATTTCCGCAGTGATATGGTGTCTGTGTTTGTGTATACAGCGATGCAAAACTGCTGCTGTTCTTGACAGCAGTAATAAGTCTGTGCAGTGAAAAATACTTGGGACTGGATTTGTCAATATTTTGTGCAAGTCAGATTGATCTTTCTTCAACATCAACATGCCTTGACTGATCTAAGATGTGCCAGCTTCTGCATGGAGTGGCTTTAGGACAGTCTAGCATTCATCTAGGTTTAAAGAAACATATGGTTCTTTATGTTATTATTTGTGGCTTCACCTCTTGCCTTCTAAGAGAACAAGAATTCAGAAAGAAATGTGCAAAAACATCATATGGGCAACTTTGTACTAAAGAAAGCTTGGGATGATATTACATCATTTCTGTGAAATGGTTTTATCCTGTTGATGTTTTTTTCTTCTGTCTCCCTTGATTCACCAGATCTGGACCCTGGCAATAGTCTGAGGATACGTCTGGTGTTGATCACTCTTTATAGGTGTTTAAATTGCATTTATATAATGTTGTGTTTGTGCAGTGAGGTGTGACTAATTTCTGTCTGTCTTGGACTTAAAAGGATGTCATCTAGAATTCAGTAGATAAAACTGTTGCTTACTTTGTACCAAAGTGTCCGGTAGCTTTACCTGAGTTCAAAAAGCTTAAGTTTCAGATATCTACTGCCTTTAAGCTGCTGTATTAAGAATTTCTACATAATTGATCTCATTTATTTGTCAACAGGGTCATAGGCAGGGACTTTAGCACTAGAAATACTAATAACTACTTCAAGCAGTCCTGTAGCCTTCAGCTGGACAACACTGAAGTGGGCAGCTCTTGCAAGACTTCGTGTGCATGACACGCACACAAACTTAGGATCAGCCATCGCAGGCGTTGGTGTTGGTGGTATGAATAAATTACTTAATCTTTCAGGCCTTGTTATTGGACCTTTCTTGCAAATGAGGATGCTGAGTATCACGATACCACTGATACGTGGTACCTGGTTCTCACTAAAGCAATATCCTGGTGCTGGAAGCCAAATGGGAAGGGAGAAGTGTTGCAAGGATGTAATGGGGGAGAAATGTTGCAAGGTGGTGTAAGCAGGTGGAGTGCATTGTGGCACCGTCACTTATTTGCAAAGACAGAGGAAGATGGGATTTGTGGCTGCTGGAGTGTTAGACAACAATCTGTTCAACCCATAAATAAGGAATATTGGAGGGGGCATTTTTTTTCTAATCACATAAGCATACTCAAACTAAACTGAAGTCACTCAAGTCCCAGAACTTCTCCCAAATAATAATTACACAACACGGCCCGAATGGATGTAGAGCTAATAGATCTCTGGATAAGTTTTAATAAGCCTCACTTATTTTCTACAACCAAGTTTTAATTTAAAGCATTTTATTAATGTTGGAAAGTAGACTAACACACATTGAGCTTACTGCTTGACCCTTTGTGCTGTCATTGAAGAGGCCCATAAACTGTTTAGCTGACTATTGTTGCATAACTGCTCTTTCTCCCTGGTCTTCTCTTCTAAGCTGGTTTGGTCAGTGGTGTGAGAGGGCGACCCATGCAAACAGTCAGTGCCTCTTCACAGTCACTGAACCAAATCAAAAGGTGTAAATGTTAGTAAATGGATAATCTGAGGCTCCCTTTCATCAGTCGAGAATTGGGGTTTGAATTTCCGTTGAATTTGACCTATTCTGAAATGCTGTCTCTATGAACTTTGATATTTAAATTTGCGGTACTTTATTCACTCATAAATAATTACTCCCTAAAAGATACTTACTTGAAGTAAAAGCAAATGGAAATGCAAGCTGCTGCTGCTGCTTCAAAACAGTTCTTGGAACTTTTTTTAGTGTAGAGGAGTAGGAAGGGCATGGATTTTGTTGGTGGTTTTTTCCTCCCACAGAGGAAAACAAAACAAAAAAACCAAGAAGGAATGGGGGAGTTAAAGCAAGTAAGACTTGATGAGACTACAAGAACCCTTACTGCTCTAGCTAGCTATGTGAAAAATGTATTTCATTAGACTGTCCATATTGCTATTTTCCAGACACTATGTCAAAGGGAATCACTAATGGGTAATGCAATGGAAAGAAATAATGTTTTCTTTCTCCTTTTCCCACCCCTTCCCCCAGCAATCATTTGCATCCATGTGTTACAGCTTTCTTCGTGTGTTTTTTGAATGACTGGCTGCTTTGTAGTTCTAATATGCACCTTTCTTTTAATTTTAGGTTCTGTCGTCTTTTTGCTGACTCAAACCGCAGATCCCAAGGAAAGGAGGGGGAACTGGAATAAAATACTCAAGTGCCAGAGGAAAAGCAAGACTAGTCAACGAAAATTTCTGTTGCTAAACTGTAGACTGCTCTCACTTACACGTAGTGGGGGAAAAAAAATTGCTGTCGATTCAAAGTTTATAAAATGACTTTTGCAGACTTTGCTCACTGAACTTCGGATAGGCTAAACCCCTTCAACTAGGGTTGAATTAGGAAATGGAAGTATGACTCGTTGCTGGTGTCTTCCATCTTCCTCCCCTTCTGCAGGGTTTTTTTGGGTGGGTAGGAAATCCTGAACAAATTGTATGGCGTCAACCAAACTTAGAGTTGATGGTTATGGATGACATTGGAACTTTGGATTTGTCGCTCTGCAATGACACCCAATTAAGGCAAAGGTTGAAAACTGCCCATCATCTACTTTATCAAAACTTGTAGTAACTATTATGGTCATGCTTTCTCTGTCATTCTAAGATTTGAACTCTGGGGTGATGTTCCCTGGAAGGCATGAGCAGATAAGTCATCTTTTTGGATTTGAAACAAAATAATATGAGAATGCCCAGAAGAAGTTTAGTAATTCAAGCCAGGACTCGTTGGCTATTAGTGGGCCTTGCTTTACTATTCAGTTTAGTCTTGCTCATGTATTTGCTCGAGTGTGCTCCACAAACAGATGGGAATGGATCTCTACCTGGTGTTGTAGGTGAAAACATGGGTAAAGAATACTATCAAGCTCTCTTGCAGGAACAAGAGGAGCATTATCAAAACAGAGCTACCAGTCTGAAACGTCAGATTGCCCAGTTAAAGCAAGAGCTTCAGGAAATGAGTGATAAATTGAAATCCCTGCAGGAAAAAAAGACCCCCAAGGTCAATGGTATGAACTACCAGAGCACCAAAGAGCAAGCATCCAATGATCTCCTAGAGTTTCTTCATTCCCAGATTGACAAAGCTGAGGTGAGCGTGGGGGCCAAACTGCCTAGTGAATATGGCGTCATTCCTTTTGAAAGCTTTACATCCATGAAAGTGTTCCAGTTGGAGATGGGGCTTACACGGCATCCAGAAGAGAAACCTGTTAGAAAGGACAAACGAGATGAATTGGTGGAAGTTATTGAGGCTGGCCTAGAAGTTATCAATAATCCAGATGAAGAAGATGGACAAGATGAAGATGATGGAGTGGGAGAGAGGCAGCTGTATAGTGAAAATGATTTCATAGAAGGTATGTTTATTACATGCTTTCCAGCCTGTTAACAGAATGTCACAACAGGCATTTAATGGTGTTTGTATTTTTAGGGGGTTTACCCACTTGAATGTAGTCTTGATCAATAATTACAAAGTAAGAACCTTTGTTTCTAATTATGAGAATATTACTACTTCATTATCTTGTGTTTTGAGTAGGGAGCAAGAAATACATTTCAGAAGAAGGGCTTACCACAAGAAGTGTACAGGGGAAGTTGTAACCGCTTAAAATACTGAGGCATTCATAATTGATTGTAGCTGAAGTCAGTGTGACACAGCTGCTTATGGTACTAAGTAACTGAAAGGCTTCCAGTGAAACTGGTGGCAGTGGGAGGGAGAAATTGATTCATCTCTCTTGTTCCAGCGTAGTTAAGCAATTCAGTATGAAGGTACAGGGTTTTTCTTCGTTCATCTCTGTCCTACTTTTAGTTAACATTCAGGCTTTTGACTTGTGGTAGACCTGGCATACTCATATTGGAGAGGGAGCATTGGTAGTCCTAACGTGTTCTGGTCATGTCAGGCTGAAGAACTTGGTGTCCTGAATAGACCCTTCATGGTATGCTAGTTATAGGGTTTGCTTAGCTGTGCAACCTTGACCTGTTCTCTTTTTCTCTATTCAGTGCTTGTAAATTCAATTACAGAACACATTATTATTAAAAACAAATACAGCAGTTATGCTTTCAACATTTAGTGACACCCTTAAAAGATGCGTTAGTGATAATTCCTATGGAAGTTGGATTTCAAGGTACAGCTGATGGAGATAAGTATTATCAAAAACTGCCCTAGTACCTCTTTTTTGTATTTACACTATTAAATACGGTTCATGCTGCCATAAAAAAAACCAAAAAACAAAACCCAAAACAACCAAAAGTTGGACCATGTTATAAGAGCATTACTGTAAAAGGGATTCTGGATCTCAGCAGCACTGATGTCTGCACTATTAAGCAAACGCATACTGGAGAAAGGTACCATTGGCCTTGAAATAATCAGTTCTTTCAGCCCAAGATGATGTAATCTGTCTGTAGCGCAAAAAGTCTCTGCTTTTAACAGCTACTGTGCTTAAAGTTTAATGCAAGTACTCTTCTTCATTCCAGAAGGCAGGGCAGGGCATATAATCCATTCAGCTGTCTTTGTGCAACACAGCCAGCACAGTGTTAGGCTCTTGGTGCAGTTTTCACTTAAAACCATATTATTTTGTCTGAAAGTAGTCATTCTTGCAGTTTTTTAATTGTTTTCTTTTTATATTAAGTGTGCAGCTGCTTTTCCTTTACTGTTTTAGATACTGCTTATACTCTACCAATTTTATTTTTTTTTTACCAGCACTGAAATAGTTGTTAATTTTTCTTAGTGTATTGCCTTTAATGACTGCAGACCTCCAAGAAAACAAGGAGATGTAGGACCTTAGATCTGTACTTACACCTCTGCCTGTGTTTACACCAGTATATTGGTAATTGGTTTTGGAAGTGGAACTAGTTTCCTTTTGTTGTAAAGGCAGCTTCTTCAAGCATGGGTAGAAACTGTAGAAAAAATGCTCAGCACTTGAAAGGAGGTATTTTTATCTAGTAGCTCATATGGGTGTGTTAGCAACTACCCATATTGATACATACCAGTGTCGTCTTTGAAACAGAAGTTGTGGGTTGTGTGGGTATTCTGGTTGATGTGTATGTGAGAATACTACTGGCTAATTTAGATACTGGGCCAGCAAAAAAGCTGCTTCTGAATAACAACACCTTTCACCTTTTCTGTTTTTCCCAAAAGTTACAGGTGAGAAATGGAACCAGCTGGTTCCAGTGGTACCTGCAGGTCCCTCGCCTGGCAGCCCCGTGAGGAGGCTCTAGCACCCTACCTTGGCTGGCAGCTTGTGCGTCGTCCTTGTTTGGTGCAAGTGCAGTTGGAAAGCTGATGTCTTTCCGTTTAGGAAGTACTTAAGCTATCGTGAACTGGTGGGTTCAAGTTTCATAGCAGACTCGGTGTATTTACTGAATCACAACGGTTCCTGTAAATGTCCTAAGAGCACAACTAAATTGTTGCTGGATTAGTGTTGCTTGTTTAGAGAAACAGTTTGTTTAAGTCAGCTTGAGTTAAAACAAATAGCTTGTCACAAGTTATGTACCCTCTTCAATTGCTAAAGATTATTTTCTAATATGTGATTTAGGACTAAGACTAGTGTTTTATGCAAATTGAAACGGGGCTGAGAAACTTGGTGCATGGATTATTGGGGGGACGCAAAAGAGAAAACTCATTCTGCATTAGTTAATACATAACCATCATATTTTATGCTTGGTATAGATGAACTGATTTTGCTGACATGCAGGAATTTTTTTTTAAAACTAACACGTATCCGTCTACAAAAACCTACCCACAGAATTGTGCCACAAGTACGAGCTAAACTAGAAACAGGCATTTTTATTCTAGAAGTGTTCTAGCTTCCTACCTCATAGGTTAACTTTTCATGTAGGCAAATGTTTGGTTCTGGGAATTATTTCTGCTTTTTTTCTAGACTTGTGAAATACCAGACTAAACCTTGAGTTATGTAATCTTTTGTGGTATGTACTTTAAGTTGTATTAGTAAATCTTTAGAGAATTATGTGGCTGATTAAATAAGTTTAGAATCTTTTATCTTACAGACAATTTTACCTTACCTAACGGTATCTCTTCATCGCCACTAAATGCCTGAAGTTCTTCCCCAACATTTACCCCACATGTGTTTGCCCACTCGGTGGATTATCACTGTGTTGATCCGTAAAAGCACCAAGAATTTTTTTCTTACATGGTAGTCTGAAGCAACTGATTTTTATTATTCTAATTACTACTGTGTGGGCCAAAAAACTTCAAAACACATGCTGATGGATGGTAACTTTATTGTTGCTGCTCTGTTTTTTGCTCTCTGCCCTTGATTTAACTGTTTATGCAGCTCCTTTGCTGTGTGCTCAACCTCGGTGGTCTCTACACGAAGATATTCTGCCTTCTACCAGTGGTGCAAGGATGTTGTAGCCATGGTAGGGAACAACCTGGTCAAGTGTTATCCAAATTGATGCTCTTTTTTTAAGTATTTCAAAACAAAGTAATGACCCAAATGTGTTTTGGAGTTGTGATTGGGTGGAGCTGCTACGGCACATCATGGCTATTGGCAGGCTTTGAACAATAACACCAAATTAAAAAAAAAAAAAAATTTGCAAATATGCATTGCAGCTACAAAGATACTTTCTGAAAGCTCCAAATTATTTTTTCTCAAGGCTTGCTGTGCTAGTGAAGAGAAAACCAGCAAGCTTCTCGGCTCTGTTTGCTCCATTGTTACCTTTTTTGCTCTGCTGCAACCCAAAATGAAACTTAGAGGATTCTAATATTAACAGAACAAAAACCTGACCTTAAAAAAAAGTCTTGTTATGCAGTTGCTGTTTGAGAAGCACTTTGAAGTTTTCTTTCTTAAGATTTCCATTAGATCTTCTAACTCTCAAGGGTATGAGAAAAATAGGTGAAGAGCACCTGTAGAGAGGATAAAAGTTGCAATATTACATATTTTCACAAATGAGGGGGTCTAGGACTAAAAACAATGAGCCTAATTGCTGAATTGGGCATTCTAAGATAGTCCTTGATGAAAAATAGGTTTCTTTGAGATCTGCGTTTGATAATATTGAGTGACAGAGGGTAAGTAACATGGGAAGAGCACAAGAGTATTACCTCTGTCTGTCCCCTTTCTTCAGAAGCCTGAGACATTAGGTCTTGAATAGTGATGCAAAATGTATTGAGGAGCCTTCATGGACATCTGTACTTTACTCTCAATGTAGCTGGTTTATTTAGGTTACTTTTATCAGTGTAACTGGTTTATTTTATCAAGAAATTGAAGGCTCTTCCATTGGGCAGACATTCAAAATCAACCTTTGGAAAATAGAGGCCTTAGCATATTTTCAGCAGCTAATTAGCAATTAGCTAGTCTCTAATAAAGGTCATGTTCCTGAATGTCTACCGGAATTCGAGTGCTGCTGTTTGGGTCCACTTCTCTTGCTTCTGTGTTTCCAGTTGGAACCGGGCAAACTCCAGAAACTATCTTTAGGTCTGACTCTCAAGGGAAGACTCCCCACCCAAAATATGTCCTTGGCATGTAAAAATTGTTTATCCCAGTGCTGCAAGCTTAAAGTCAAAACTCTTCCAGAGTCCTTGCCAGGTGTAGAACAGTGTGGACTGTTTGCCATGCGAACACCCCTTTTAGTATGTTCTGCATAGGACTAGAAATTGGCCAGTGTCCTGGGAACTTCAGTGGTGAATTTTAATACACCAAAAAAAATGACACCTATGTCTTAAATTCCATAGACCAAATACTTTCTTGGTAGTTGTAAAACAAGTAATAGTATTCAAGGCAATAGAAGAACAACTTTTTGGCTTTGATAGTAATTGATCCCCATAATTCCTAAGACTTGATTTGTTTGGTGAGAAGCAGAACTTCTGCAAAGGCAATAAAGCTTCATGGACCAGGAATAACAGCTGTTAAATTATTTCTGCTGCTTTTTACCTCTTTGCTTAGAGAGCTCTATTTTGGATGGCAGCCAGTGAACACTAGTTGGAAGGTGAGATAGCAGTTTTTACTACATGAGTCAGTCCCAAGTGTTAAAAACCTGAATACGCTAAGAAGTAAAACAGATGTGGGCTTTTTTTCTGTTTGTTCTCAATTCTGGCTTCTGTGTATAGAAGTTTTAATCCCATAAAAGTATTCAAATTAGTAGATTTCCTGTGGAGGTTAGCTCATAGCAAGGAGAATAACTAAAGGAGCACATAATATTTAAAAGTGTGGTGCTGGTAGGATCATAGAATATCTTGAGTTGGAAGGGGCCTATAAGGATCACTGAGTCCAACTCCCAAGAATGTTGAGATTCAGAAGTTTAGAATCTTATATTCCAGCAACTGAAAATTGATAAGGCAGTACTCAAATTTGGACTTGCATATTAAGGTATTTATGAAGTTACAGCAGAGGGGGTTTTTTGAAGTTACTTTAATCTGTAAGTTTCTGTCCTATGCCAACCTTCTGTTGTAGACTGACATCTAAGCTTATCCTTTGATTAAAGATAAGCCATTGGCAACTGTGACATGTTTTTTTAGAAACTTCACTGAAATTGTAAATGGTCTTTTCATCTATAAACAGCTATTGGATACTAGAGAAAGGAATATAGTATACAATACTGAATGTTACTTTATGCAAGAGTATAAGCACAAAGTATTTGCGTATCACGTGAGAGCACGGTATGCGAACACTGTGGTCCATCAGCTGCTGCCATAACTAAGAAGCTGTTTTCAAGCTACAGCGCTGGGCTACTTGGCGGAACAGGTTGGACTGGAAAAGGATTGAGAGGGATTTAAGATCTTTTTTTGCTCCTAACAGTCGGCACTGTGGAATTCCATTGTTTGATTTTAACATCCTTTTCAGTCCTTGTAATTAACACTGATTTGAAACTGTCATGCTTTTCATGAGCATTAGAACGTGGTGCGTATTTTATGCAGCTCTGTGTTCTCAAAGGAATAAATGTGGATTTCTAACTCTTAGAGTGCATTGCAAAACTTCGTTGAAAGGGTGAAAAGCATTCAAGTTGAAAGGTTAGATTCAGTCACCGTTAACTTCCAGCTTGTCTCCCATAGACCCTGTGTGGTGGTGGCCATCCACCCTTGCTGTCGGGTCTGCCAGTGCACGCGCCTGCGAGAAAGTGTGTTAGAGCTGAATACTGGAGGGGGACAGGGAGCTTGCTGTAAAAGAGAGGCCCTTGGGCAGATATAGGACAGGGAAAAGAGGGGACATCAATGAATGAAACTGGACTTGGTTTGGGGAGGGAAGCTGGAGCAAAGGAACGTGGAGGGGGTTGGGTAGATTTAGGGAAAGGACTATTTTGTAAGCCTGGGATATAGAGGAAAAACAGTTACCAACACAGAGCTCAGTTCAGTCAAAGCCACGGAGGGAGGAGTCTTGGACTTTTCCTTTGTGGTGTAAAATTAGAGAGGCTGTTGACTTGAATTGCTTCCTTGATGGTCCTTAAATGAAAGCGATCAGCTAACCTAAATATTTGTTCTGAAGGGGATAGACTTCCTTACCTATTAGGAGTAAAATGTCTCTGAATAGGTAATCCCGTTTATGGAGAACTGGTATTGTTTTCTCAAAGTGTTACAACCGTGTAGAAAACTTCTGCTTATGTCTTTAGAGGACCATAGTTTCAGTAAAATGCCACTATCCTTATTTATGGGATAAAGCACTGTAGCTAGTGGTCAGCAGTGAAAAGTTTTAAAGCATTCCAGCATTTATCACACAGATTATTTTTTTTTAGATATCGAATTTCAGATTTTACAGGCTTTGTCAAGCGAGTTATTGTGTCATTTGTTCTGCCCACAGCTTGTGTTGTGTTGATTGCTGGCCAGATGATCTCAGCCTTTACTGTGGACTAGCTCAAGGGAAGATCCTTACTGAAGGGCTTAAGAACAGGCAATATTAGATTTCAGCCACCCTTTTCCATAGCAAATAGTTGAATTCCCTTTTTAGTTGGGAAGACTCAACTCTTAATTCTGCCTGAGAAGTTGATGTAGGACCATAAAACCTATCTAAGAAGCAGGAGAAGCTGGAGTTTGTTTGAGATTATTTTTCAGATCTGGTCTAAGAGGGTAGGAGGGTGATTGTGATTGATGGCGGTGGTTTATGGATGTTCTTGGTTTTAGGAAAAACCCAGAAGCTTTCCCCCTAAAGCTTTATTTTTCATTTCTTTATAGTTCTCAGGAAAAACAGTGTTTCTGAAATACAATTGCTGAGATCTTTGACTTTACAAATTACTTGTGTGACTTATTCTTCAGGTTACTATCGTACAGAAAGAGATAAAGGGACACAGTATGAGCTGTTTTATAAGAAGATGGATGGCATGGAATACAGGCATGTCACCTTGTTCCGACCTTTTGGACCCCTCATGAAAGTGAAGAGTGAAACGGTCGATATTTCTAGATCAATCATTAACATTATTGTCCCTCTTGCTGGAAGAACTGAGGCATTTGCACAATTTATGCAAAACTTTAGGTAGGTGCATGAAATCCT
Source organism: Stercorarius parasiticus (assembly GCA_013396915.1). Classification (NCBI taxonomy): domain Eukaryota; kingdom Metazoa; phylum Chordata; class Aves; order Charadriiformes; family Stercorariidae; genus Stercorarius; species Stercorarius parasiticus. Next base: position 43,752 of record VWZL01003392.1, on the reverse strand, counting down.
ATAGTGAGCTCTATTGCTGATTTTCAGTATTTTGTTTCCTTTTCAAAATGAATTTCTGTTCTGGTGGATTTGCGACAGAAATGATGATTCCAACATTGTGTGCAACTGCCTTGGGATGTTGGTAATGGAACCAATTGTATGGAGAAAATATTCCTTCTAAAAGGATTTAAGAGATTCTCAAACTGCAGACTGAATTCTCAAACTTTTAGACCAAACGCCAGGGCCACTGTGAACCTGGACACAGGTGAACATAATTTCTGTATTTGCGTCAGCTTTTGAGCTCCAGTTTATAAAATAACATGTTAGAATGAGACACACAGTATTGGAACCTTCTGATTCAAATGGGAAAGATGGGGAAAGAAGAGTTGAAAACCTTTTTCTTTGTTTTCTTTAGAAGCTAGTTGAAGTTTGACTGGAATACTTAGATCCGCGAATACTTTTAAATGCAATAGCTTTTAAGTACCTGAAGCTTCTGTTGTGTTGCAAGTGGTTATTGATATCAGCTTATCTTTGTGCTTATAGGGATGTGTGTATTCATCAGGATAAGCGTGTCCACCTCACAGTGGTGTATTTTGGGCAAGATGGGCTATCGGAAGTAAAAAGCATCCTAAAATCCATAGCAAGGTAAGTGTGTCGATCCACCATCAGTCAATACAAACAGTGTTGATCGGCATTTAAAATGGCTTTTAAAAAGGATGACATAATGAAAAGAATAATTTTATAGCCCATTACAGGTTAATAGGGAAAGTAAGCTTTATTTACAGCGCACTATTTTTTGGTTGGCATTTTACAGCTTAACTTGCAAAAGTCTCCTGAAGACTGCTAAAAATCAAGTTATAGGCCAAAAAAGCTTAAGAGCAGTGGCTTTGAGGTTTCTTTTCTGACAGTCCAAAAAACAAGAGGGGTGAGTTTTGCAGTAAGCATTCAGTCATGCTGACAGATTGATCAGAGTTGAAGTTCTTTGGAGCTGGGATGTACATTTTGATAGTTCTTTCGCTAGAGAATCAATTTTATTTGATGATAAGGAAGAGAAATATAGTCAAAGTAGGCTGGTAGGCTGCTGAGTCTGGGAAGTTAAGCTTTGCCCTCTGTCCTCTGGGTACTAGGTAATTGGGCCCATACTTGCCCTCTGCTATAAAACACCTTTAAACACTGTTTCATTGTGGCTGTCTCAGCAAATAACACTACAGCAGTACGGATATAAAATGTGATGGTGAGTTGGCCTGACGTGCACAGACATCTCCTAGGAAGGGAGGAGGAGTGCTTCTGCCTTCCTCCTGCAGAGCCTCCCTGCCATCCAGCTTGCCCAGTGCCGGCTGCCTCTCTGCCTCTGAGGCCTCTCTGCCGCCTGCCTCGTTCCCTGTGAGATATTCTCCTCTTCTCACAGCATGGAGCCAGAATCAGTGCTGTGAACTCACTGGGTGTTGATCTGGTTTTTTATCTTCTCAGTGGGGCTACGATTGGGTATCTTCATTTTGTTTTCTGCGAGCATTGCCCTCTGAAGCATCTCTGAAATAGGCACTTAACTTTGCTTGAAGATATTCCCCGGATGTATTTCCATTCGCCCTTTGCTGCTCCTTCCCTCTCCTGGGATGAGTACAGGCATGTGTGCTACTGGTATGAAATAGCGAGGAGAAGCAAACTGACTGGATTATGGTGGCATCACCACACAGGTGGTTCTTCGCCTCATGAGTTCGGTGGTGCCAGGACTCTGGCTTTCTACTTGCTCTCCCCACTGAGATATTGCTCAATTAGTCAGGACTTCTTAGTTTGTGCAGACGAATTTTAGATGGCATTGTAATTTCGGAGAATACTTTAATTCACATCAGTTGCCAAAAGGCCTTTTTAATCTGTCTGAATGATTAAAGGCAAAGTGAAGTTATGAAGTAAGACTGAGGTCCATCTTTTTGCAATGTCTAAACTCTCACACTTAAAATAGACACTAAGTGGAAAAGATTATTTTTTTTCTCATCCTGACGATACAACTTTTTAAAAAAAATTCCGGAATGAAATTACTGTAAAATGCTGGAAAAGTAGAAATGGTCCCGTCTGCCCCCCATGCAGATTTATTTTGGGTTTGGCTATGTTTTTCTTCTAGAGAAACTGACTTCCACAATTACACGCTCGTCTCTCTCAATGAGGAATTTAACCGAGGCCGGGGACTTGACATGGGCGCCAGAGCCTGGGAAAAGGGCGAGGTCCTGATGTTCTTCTGTGATGTTGATGTTTATTTCACAGCTGAGTTCCTCAGCAGTTGTCGCTTAAATGCTGAGCCTGGTATGTTCCTTTACAGTTGCTGTAACTGAGTCTTGTCGTCTGGTTCGGTTTAAACTGACCTGTGTTGAGCATATAGAAAACTGTCTTAAATGGTGGAGCTTATTCAATACCATGCACCTAGGAAAATGGAAAATACTCTGTGCACAAAAGGCAATAGTACTTAGAAATAACTTTTGCCTTAGTTTAGCTTGTTTGAAGAACACATCTTTTTTGTACAGTAAGTACAGTTTTCACAGTTTCTTAAGATTTGGCTGTCTAAAAGAAAGATGGACAGTTTAATTGCTTTAGCAATTAGACTGCATGTAAATTTGTGTAACAGAACTCAGTGTAGCACTTACGGTGGAAGATGATTTTTGCTAAAATCTCTAACGAGTTTGGTTTATGTCTTCTCATGCTTGTATGGCCAAGGCATCACATACAAATGGTTTTCAGTAGAGCTACACAATGTGCCCCTTACAGAGACTGGGCTAATGTTCCACATTTACATCCCAAGATCTGAAATTTTTTTGACCATTTTTCTCAAGTTTGTATGAAGCTTGCTTGTTCTACAAGCTTCTGCCAAGAAGGGTAAAGCTTCCTTGAGTTAACAAGCATGCTAGTTAAGATCATCTCCTGTCAAGCATTTGTTTGGGTTATTTTTTTAATGCTTACTCTTATTCCAGATTTGTTGCAGCCAGAAACCATTTTCTCCAAATGTCAATTTGGAATGAATAGATACTTTTTCCTCACATAATAAACAGGCAAGAAAATCTGCTATAAGCCAGATATTTGGATTCTATTTCTTGCCTTTTCTTTTATTTCTGTCTGTCTTGGCACTTCATGAAACGAGTTTTATAAATAATTGGAAAATCTTTGGAGAGAAGCGTCTTGTGAGCTTTCACAAGGAAGGGAGTTTGAGAGACTGCTTGACAATTCATACTGACAGTTTGTCACCTTTGCTTCAAGTGAGATCTGAAAACGCTTCTCACGTGTTCGTAGTTCATGCCCAAATCAAGGTACTGACTCTTCTCGTGGGCTGTCATCAATACCTTTGCAGCACTGGCAATGCAAGAGATCCTGGGAAAATAGTTATCTGGCTTCTGTAATAGGTATAGAATTGGTGTCACAGCATAATTAGGATACTCGTGATGTTTAATGCCCTTGCAGGACATCCTGGATATATGCACTTTTAAATGCTTACGGAGAGAGGCAAGCTCCTGAAACTCAAGCTATGCAAGGTGTTACTTGGACTTGGTTATTTTTTAGCTTTACTGCATACCATTATTGCAGGGATTTTTCACTGTCATCTAATGTGATATTGTGATATATATAATATTTTATATGTATAACTACATATAAATGTATACCTATAGAGTATATATAAATATGTGTACATATATATATTTTTTTTTAATTCCGTGGGCTCTACCCTGATAGATGTTATGGGCTACCTAAATGGGAAATCTTAGCAGTTAGACCTTATATTTCTTTGTTTTCACGAGATGGCTAATAGCTAATATTTTACATAAAGGGAATATTTCTAGTTTCCTTTTGCCTTCGGAAAGCATGCCCACAGTGAGTAACAATTACCTTTTGACTTCCAGGGAAAAAGGTTTTTTATCCTGTGGTATTCAGCCTTTATAATCCTGCTATTGTCTATGCCAACCAAGATATACCACCCCCCGTGGAGCAACAATTGGTAAGCAGCGTGATTTATTCTGGACAGAATTGGTTGTGCTTTGTATTAAAACAAAAGTAAGTGTAACTTTATAGTCTGTTTGGGATGTCTTATGACCTTTGTCAGTGCATATCTAAACACTTTCTCTCCATTATGGGCAAAGCACTTGGAAGAAAAGCTTATCAAAGAATACAAGACTTGTTCTTAAGTAAATGTTGTGGTTTTGGCTGTACTGGCCAATCAGAATGACAGATGGCCCTCCGCCCCCCCCCCCATCCTCCTCAGAGAGGAGAGGANAGATGGGATGGAATACCCTGTTGGTCAGTTTTGGGTCACCTGTCCCGTCCACTCCTCCCTGCAGGTGGGACCCCTCTACGCTTCTCCGCTTCCGACACTCTAACGGGGCAAACGGCAAACTTTGCTGTGACAACCAAGGTCAGCTATAAGTATAAGCAAGAGCCTCTGTGCATACCATTCCTTGGCATAATCAGGTTTTCTCACTCTGAGAGCGAACAGTTTCTGAACAATATGCTGTTAATTTCAGAGTTTAGTCAGTTAGAAGAGGCCCAGCTAAAAAGTAAAATTACAAATCAGAAAATTGGTTCTGTTTTACCTCAAACCAGGACATTAAACTTAGAGTTCTACCTACATTTTTAAAAAGTTAATAATGTGCTATTAATCAAATTATCTATTGTTTAATTCTGGTTTGGAAAGCCAGTATTTTAGGAGGATAATGTAATAACATAGCAGCAACTTCTGTCTTATGTCCCAGCAAACAAAGAAGTGGTGAAAGGGAAAAAAAACTATGAATGGTGCTTGAAAAGCTTCCCTCAGTATTGAGACTCTTTGCTAACTGCCAAATGGTAGTTGCAGCAAGCGTGCCATGTAACTGGAGGTGGGCTAAGAGGTTCATCATTTGCTTTTTCCATGCTGTGGACAGCTGTGCTGTGTGCAGATTGTTTCTTTATCTTGGCCATCCAACATCTGCCAGAACCATTGGCTGTTACACAGCTAACTTCATCTTGCTTTTGGAATGAGAAACACTGCTTCCAGGGAAGCTTATAGTCAAAATAATAAACAAATAAACCCTGCAAACATTGAAGAGAACGGGGTTTAAGGATAATTTGGGGCTCAGCAGAAAGAAGGAAGTACTGTATTTCTGGGTCTTTGCCTGAAGATGGAATGGCCACAGTTAATGTCCAGCCTGACTCTTTCAAGAGACTGCATAAATGAAATTGGGTTTTGCAGCTGTGACTTCTGAGGTAGACAGGCTTGGAGGAGAGAAAGGAGAGTGCAACACAGCCTTACTAAAAGAAAAGAAAAACATAAAAGCCCTTACAGCCTACGTTGTCTGCAAGGATCCTACTCAAAGTAGGAGGGAAGCTTTAGCATATGGCCTCAGGTGGACATATCCAAGAGCGGAGCGAGCTCCTGCCTGACAGCTCTGCTGTTTGCTTTTTTGACTCCCAACAACTTCATGGTTGCTGACTCCAATCGCAAAACTTACTTTTCATGTCATATCAGAACAAGAAGAGACAAATGTGGTCTTAGAAACCAGGTAGGAATTTGGAGTATCAGGAACAGATGATCTGGCAGTAGTAGACTACCAAAAATCTACTGCTTGGTCTGAGCAGATAAATAGAAAATAGAGGTGGTGTGGCAGAAGCTAAACGTGGAAACTGCAATGAGAGTGAGTGTTTGGAATGGATGGCAAAGGGTGAAGTGAAGAGCAGGTAATTAGGAAGCCCACATCTGTGCGTGGCACAGACGTACTAGAACTGTTGTATGCTGTATCCTGCACTGAGCAAATGGTTGAAAGCGCTTGGCTTTCTACAAACCCAAGTGCAATGTACCTCCCTTGATGTATTTTGCATTTCAGAATGATACTGTTTTAAAATTGCAGGTACACAAGAAGGATTCTGGTTTCTGGAGGGATTTTGGCTTTGGAATGACTTGTCAATATCGGACAGACTTTCTGACTGTTGGTAAGATGAAACTGTTAAAAAATTTTTGTGTGTGTGTTTAAAAATTGATTCTCTGTTCTTATCTAAAAATAGGAAAGTAATGCATTTATTTCTTTTATTATTTTCCCAAGCCCAGCAGTCATACTTGCTTGATAAGTTTGACCAGTGAGGTAAATTAGTTTTTCTAGGTTTTGACGTCCCATCTGATGTGTTTGTTGAAAGTCACAGTATTTTTAGTAGCGACACTTCCTCTCTAGACCTTCTAAAAAATTTTTCATTTTTTTTGTACTTTGTGAGTGAAGCAAATTAAGAAACGCGTCCCTCAAGTAAACCAGTAACGTACACAAGAAGCATTCAAATTCTTTCTTTTAAATAACTTTGAGTAGTTGAACATAGTTGTTCGAGACTTCAGAAACGCGCTTTGGCACCCCCTTGTGGCGTGCTGTTAAAACTGAGAGCAGCTTGGTGTGCTTCAATTTGGAAGACCGTCTTGAAGATAGTCTGCCAGAAGGTGTAACGCTGTAGCCCTGGGTGCTGTGTAATGGCTTGAACGCAGGCTAATTTCTAATAGCAGTCACATTGCCATGTGTATGGTATATGCTAAATGAAGACTTCATAATTCTAGAGCTTTGAAGTTGTGTGTGAGTCTGGGTAGATTTTCACTATGGTCCTGCAAAGGCCAAGAGAACTTAAAATGGTGGAATGGGTTTCTTTCCTTAATCCAGCTTTTTGAGTTGTGACCTATGGAGCAACTGCTGGCAGTTTTAGAGAGGGCTTTTCATATGGTGCACGACTGCTTCATTTCCCAGCTGCTAAAATCCATTATGATTGCTAAAAATAACCCAAAAAGCATAGCCAGTGAAGTTTGCCTACAGTTTTCTGCAGCTGTCACATGGGATGTCATGCATAATGTGATTTGGAGACACTGTTCTAAGAGGCTCTCTGAAGCCAGTAGCACATGATCTGTGTCCCGGGTGGTTTCCACTGCAAAGGATGTGCTATGCTTGAAGCTCCTCTCCCACAATTTGGCATGCTTCGGCATGGAGAACTGAAAGTGAATTGCTTCAGAACTTCTGGTATGTTGTACCAGACTTGGTAATACGTTACAGGAGGAGTGTTGCACTTTTTGCCTTGTGTTTAGCCTATGTGCCAAAATAATGTTTTCTGCTATTGTTTTTATAGGGGGATTTGACTTGGAAGTGAAAGGCTGGGGTGGCGAGGATGTTCACCTGTACAGAAAGTACTTGCATGGTGACCTTATTGTCATCAGGACACCGGTCCCTGGTCTCTTTCACCTCTGGCACGAGAAACATTGTGCAGATGAACTCACTCCAGAGCAGTATCGCATGTGTATCCAGTCCAAAGCCATGAACGAGGCCTCTCACTCGCACCTTGGGATGCTGGTCTTCAGGGAGGAGATCGAGACTCACCTCCGTAAGCAGGCTTACAGGACTAACAGCGAAGCAGTGGGTTAAATGTCACCCCCGTGACATTTGATGACTTCGAATTCACAATGAACCAGCATCATTTTACAGCCTTAATTCAGCTTAAAAATGCAGTGCCTCTCTTTTTCAGTGAAGAAGAGTTTAGGGGGTTTTTCGGTTCTTGTAGTTGTTTTCCGAATAATTCTTTGACTAATATGCTATTACCTACATATCTTGCAAATTTACGCACCTCAAATAAATTGGAAAGTGTGTGTAGTTCAAGGAATGTGTTCAGTATCGATTGGAAAAATCAGTGGAATGTTCAACTCGACACTTTTCCACATGGTGCATTTCAATTCTTTTATTTGCATTACTTTAAGAATTAAATTAAATAATCTTTTGGGTTGAGTATTTTCAGTCTGTGTGGCTCACTGTGCTGTGACTTTAGAAGGATGCTATACCTACACTCCATTGTAGAAACGAGAGAAAGGTCTGAAAAAGAATCTAACCGTGAAAGGTATATGGGATGTGCTGACTGGTACGCCAACTGTTCAGGTTGCTGATTTCACAGCAAGAGCTTGGTGCCACATTTGCTGTATTAACAGACATTCACATAGTCGAATGTAGAATGATTCATGTGAAGCGGGGGGAATGAAAATCTTTTAAAGTGGAATTTTAGAGCATATAATGTAATTTCACACTGCAAAAGAGGCACCACCTTCTTATCTTGGTGATGGATCAGAAATTTGGGAACGTTCCAGTTGGGCATTTCTGGGTCTGGTCTTTTCCCACAGTAGATGCCACGTCACAGAATTCTTTCTATAAACCGAGCTGTGCTATTAAACTCACTTGTTTAAAGGTTTTGGCCCCACTCCTCCTTATTCAAAGGCCCTGTCTGTACATCTTGCCTGTTTAGTTGAGGAACCATCTTTTCATTTCCACATAAGTTTATTAGAGGCCCATTTGCTGTTAGGTCAGTATTGCCCTTTTGCTTTCTTTTTGTTTCTGTCATTTTCCTGACGCGTTTTTGGAAGGCAGTCATATACTGTCAGCTGTTTCAGTGACTGAAAAAGCAAGTGCTGTTACAGTCTGTCTTCATACAATGCTCTACATTCCACTGATTATCCTAGTAGCCTTATTTTTCACTTTTTCACTTTAAGGGGGTTTTAGCGTGGGTTTTTTTTTTCTTTTCCTCTGTGGTTTTTTTTTTTGTTTGTCTGGGTTTTTTTGAGCATGCATAAGCAGAATTATGCTGTGGTCTCATTAGTGCCTTGTACAATGGCACTACTACGTCGCTACTTCCCTTGGGGGTATTTTGGGATGCATAAGCAGTTTAAATGCAGGCAGGTCATTTTTCTCCATGTTGTCTTATATGCTATCATATGGCATGCCTCATTTTTAATAATTTGTTTATAGAATGAATGCTGAGAATGCTAATGCAGTGGTTAAACCATTTGCATGGTCTCCACTGAATTTAGAAATTAGTTGAAAACCCTTCTCAAGCCAGGTAATTACGATCTGTTTATGAATTCAGTTTGCTTCAAGAATTCTGAAGGCAACTAAAGATTTAAATTGTTGATTTCTGAATAGCAGATATGCTGTGCAAATAGTTCTGGGCACTGATCCTTTTTATATGTACATAAAATTTGCCTTTATGTAACTTATTGTGGAGAACAGTGTACTGTATTGTACTTAGAGTGAAGAGAATGCCTTGCAAGACTTCTTGCAATTGTTGTTCTCAATATAATAAATGGAATTCCTGCATTTTAGAAATTGTTTTAAGCTGTTTCTTTGAAATAAGTTTTTACAATGGTATTTTACAAGGCAGATGACATGCCAGAATCAAGTAAGAGTATTTGCAGCGAAAAGGTCAACCAGCTCATTTTTGCCTTTCAAGTGAGTATCTCCCCAGACCAGACACAAAAGTGCAGTTAGTTCCCCAGACAACCTAAACTTGAACCGGATGTTGTCTTTGTCTTGGTGGTTCCTAACAAAAATAAGGTACCAGTGAGGAAAAGATAAAATGCATTGGCATGATGATTTGGGGTAAGGATAAAAGTGGGACCTTCTACTGAGACTCCAGCCCTTAAAACTTCAGCTACTACTGCTGTCCTGGCTCTGCTGCAGGAGAATAAGCATCAAAAACGCCTCTCGCTGACACCACCACTGCTTGGCACGCACAGGAATGGATACGGAGGGTGTGCGGAGGTGTTGAGCATTGCTGCAGCTCAGCTCTGAGCACTCGACCACTACCCCAGAAGGAGCCTGTTGTCCTAGTTTCCATGTTTTGGAAACACAGCAGGCCGCTGATGCTGATATCCAGATCTCTTACCTTCTGCTATTTTCCACTGAGTGGTTGTGTTTATCAGCAATGGTGAGGAAGAACAGTGTCAACTGTCCACATCTGTGCAATCAGAAACTGCCTAGGGTGTCAGTGCTGGAAGACAATCAGGGAGGTCTGGAGCTGAATGCAGTCAACAGTAACCACTTTTGAAACCTTGTTTTCTGATCATCTTCCCAAAATGTGGGAATGAATACATTGGAGTTAAAAGGAAGTCAGAACTATTTGAAATAGTGAATGTCAAGGTTGTATATGGACACAAGTAGTCCAAATGACTGATTATTTGAGGACTCTGCACTTTTCTGGGGTTTCTCTTGGCTTAGTTCAGCTCCCTGCAATACCTGCCTGTGTAAGAACATGTTGGGATGTACACGTCAGCTGGGGAGCTCGTTAGGAGCATAGGCAACCATCACCTATTGCCTTCGTTACAAAAGCCAGAGATAGCAGTACAGGCTGTGTGTTGCGGTAAGTCAACGCGAAGTACTTGCAGCCCAATGGTAGTAACAAGAATAATTTTTAAGCATGGGATCTGCTTGGATGCATTTTGCTGCTGCGCAGTACTGGATTTGGTACGTGCACCTCACCGTGTGCATCTGCGGGGAAAAGGGTTTTACTGCTCACAAGCAATCTGTAGAACATTTACAGCAGGAAAATACTCAGCCCTAATAGTGCTTTACAGGTTGTGGGGTAGCTTATTAGCCACTTTGGCACTGGGAATTAAATCAGTTACTTAAATAAAAAACTGGTATTCATGATTTAAAATTTCCACTTCCAGGGAATTATTACTAATCATGTACAGTTCATGTTCCCTAATGACTTATTATTTTACCTATTCATTTGTCTCTAAATTGTTACATAATTAGATAAAAAATTATGAATGACTACCTTAAACTTACTGCTTTAAATTATAATTCTCAAGTATTTTAACATTGCTTTTGGGCTAGGCTACAAGCTTTGACTACTTCATTAAAAAAAGATATCTAAAATTTTTAGTTTGGATAATGATAGTCCCTCAATGACTTAATAGGTATTTTTTCAAAATAAGATGCAATGTTTCCCTGTGAGCAAGGCCCTCACTGAGCTGAGTTAACTGATGAATATTACACGGATGGGTTATTTTGTCTGTTTTAACAGGGATGGGATTCCCCGGAGAGGAGAGGATGCTTTATATATCCCTAGTAATCCCAAGGTAGATAGAGAAAAGGTTGAAACCTACCAATTGCAGAGAGAATGATTCTGTGCAGTGCAGTGCTCCAAATTCAGATTTATACAAATACATCATAAGATTACCATGTGGCGGCTACTTTCCTGGTCTTGTTCTGCTTTTCTTCATTCTTTGTCTGTGAGTTTTTGTGGCAAAAAAAGTCCTCTGGAAGCGTTTCGCTTTTTCTTGCTCCTCTGCCGTAGTCTTGGGGAAAGGCATGGGTAGAGCCCACTTCAGGACTCAGATTTTGCGGTTGTTATCAGTTACTGCTGCATTACCCTGAGCTAACTCATCAAGTGTCGTCTTTTCTATGTGGCTGTGGATGATGGCAATGCTTTAATTATGCTTCTGAGGAGTTAACACAAAGCTGAGTCACTGCCCAGCGTTGGTTAGAAAAATGTATGAATCTGGGGAGCAGTTTGTTTTGCCCAAGTCCTTAGCATACCTAAAAGAAATTACATGTGCTGTATAAATATATTATATCCTGAAAACTCTTTTCTTCATATAATCATCATAGAATCATAGAATGTTTGGGTTGGAAGGGACCTTAAAGATCATCTGGTTCCAACCCTCCCTCCCTTGTGTGCAGCCATGCAGCCAATTCCTTATCCACCGAGTGGTCCACCCTTCAAATCCGTTTCTCTGCAATTTAGAGACCAGGATGTTGCGTGGGACAGTGTCAAATACTTTGCATAAGTCCAGGTAGATGATGTCAGTTGTTCTTGCCTTATCCATCAATGCTGTAACCCTGTTGTAGAAGACCACCAAATTTCACGTACACGAACCAGTGTTTGATTGCCCCATAGCGGAACTAGAACACAAAGAGTAGGATATGCCTTTATAATAAAAGTGAGTTTACAAGTGATTGCAGTACCTGAGTGTATTGAACTTCTGATTGCATTTTGGCACAGCCATGATACGAGCGCATGTGTTTGTTTTCCAGTTACTGCTGTGTGCTGTAATACAGCATAGGTTTGCTCCTTCCTAGTAAAACATGTAACTCGTCCTTGAAGGTGTTTCCTATCCTCATCCAAGAAAGGGAGGGAGGAAATTAGTCATGTTTCAAATATGAAAATCTCTCGCTTGAATAATAAATTCTATTCTGCAGGTTGCTTTAGCCATAAATCTGGCTAAACGGCTGGAAAATGTTAGCTAAGTGTCTAGTCTCAAGCTTGTACCTGCTGGCGGGGAACTGCAGAGATAACATTATTCCCATGTGGATCCACAGCTGCGTGTTGCACCTTGGGCAAAGAGCCCAGCTGCTGGGATGGGAACGGGGCTGCTGAAGGCTGCAAACTTGGCATCACTGTCCTCCCTGCTGAGGAGAAGCTCCTGGCAGCCGGTGCCTGCCATAGGAGCTGCTGGCTGCCTGGCCTTCTCCTCGGGGGCCTTGGTCTGGGTTTACTCTCTACTTTGTCAAAAAACATGGAATTGAATCATAGAATGGTTACAGTTGGAAGGGACCTTAAATATCATCTAGTTCTAACCCCCCTGCCCTGGGCAGGGACACCTCCCACTAGACCAGGCTGCTCAAAGCTCCATCCAGCCTGGCCTCGAGCACTTCCAGGGATGGGGCATACGCAGCTTCTCTGGGCAACCTGTTCCAGTGTCTCACCGCCCTCACAGTAAATAATTTCTTCCTAATATCTAGTCTAAATCTCCCCTCTTTCAGTTTAAAACCATTATTTCTCATCCTATCGCTACACTCCCTGACAAAGAGTCCCTCCCCATCCTTCCTGTAGGCCCCCGTTAGGTACTAGAAGGCTGCTATAAGGTCTTCCTGGAGCCTTCTCGAGGCTGAACCACCCCAACTCTCTCAGCCTGTCCTCACAGGAGAAGTGCTCCAGGCCTCTCGTTATCTTTGTGGGCCTCCTCTGGACCCTTTCCAACAGGTCCACATCTTTCCTGTGCTGAGGGCCCCAGAGCTGTACGCAGTGCTCCAGGTGCGGTCTCACCAGAGCAGAGCAGAGAGGCCGAATCCCCTCTCTCGCCCAGCCGGCCACGCTGCTTTTGATGCCGCCCAGGATGCGGTTGGTTTTATGGGCTGCGAGCACACATTCCCGGCTCATGTTGAGCATCTAAACCCCAGGGGTTTCTCTGTGCACAGAACAAATTCAGCAATTTAATTATTAATGCTTCCGTGTTGATACTGAGCTCACGTTACTGCTGGTCACCTCCAGCCTGATCCGGCGCAAAAGCAAAACCCATCAGCTGAAAGGGCCAAGGCCCTTCGGCTGGGGCCACAGGCAAATTCTCGAAAAAGGCGGAACAGCAAGGTTTTGATGAGTGCTCTTGGGTCGTCGTCAGCTGTGGCAGCTCCGGCCTGCCTGGGTGGCTCCCGGGGGTCAACACTGGGGGTCTGCCATGCAGGGACCATCGCTGTCCGGCTTGGGCAGCTCGTCCCCTGGGGCATCGCCAGGATAAATGACAATGTTGTGCTTTGGAGTCAGCATGCAGCGCCTGCCCAGGCCGGGAGGGCAGTGCTGGGCCCTGCTGGGTTTTGACAGATGCCGTTTGTATAACGCACCATTTCCCTTTTCTAAGCTGTGGTCCATGTGTAAAAAGCCAGCTGTGTTTTCCTGGAGGATTCACTGCATTTTAGTATTAGAGCAGTAAATATAGTAACATGCATTTAAATAGGAACATGCTCTGAATGGAGAAGTAATATTTTTATATTTATTTGTAGCTGCTGTATGCTATAGGCATTAATTGTAACCTTTTCCAAGGAACTTGCAACCTGTGGAGGAAAGGGGAAGTGTTCTTGATTAAGGGAAGTCAAAATGAGATTAGCTCAGGGCATGCTTTTATGTTAGACCCTTTACAGGAATGAATTCAGGTCATGCTTTTGAATTTGCAAGCTTTAATTTGTTTAAAAATATGTCATTCAGTGGGACTAGCTTTGGAGAATCAGAAAATAGAGATGAAAAAGTACAGGGAAATACTTAGTTCTGGGTCTGCTGCATCCAGAAGAAAATACTTTGTGGCTTTTTTTTCTAATCTCATGAAAGCCTGTGACCCTTTGGACTTTGAGATAACACAGACATACGAAACACTTATTAAAACTTCTTTGTAAACTGGTTAGGTTGTCCTGGTGAATGCTCAGCACCTCTCAGTGTTTTGGACTGGAGAATTGCGTAAGGAGGGCAGGAGAAGTGGTGGGTAAGCCATAACTACTTCTATCTGAACTCAGGCATATATTTAAATTGCATGTTTTAGTGCATGCTGGAATATAAACTTTAGAATAAAATTAAACAACTTTTTGCTTCTTCAGATGGGTGAATGAAAGGGAAAGAACTTCAAATAGCCTTTAAGGTGACAATTCAGCATAAATGCAGTACCTGGTTGACTGCTGCACGGGTGTAATGATAAAGCGTTCTGTGTGGCTGCAGTGGTTTTAGCCTTTGTTTGGCTGAGGTGCCCTTGCTGTGTGTATGACCCCCAACTGCATCTTAAAGAGATTAGTCATTCGAGTTTTACTCAGCTGTGAAGTAAGACGGGGAACATGGGGATAGGGCTGAAGTTAGTGTTTGGTTCAGGCCCCCATGGTGCTCATCTCCTCCTCCTCAGGCCTGGCTGCTGCTGAACTAAAGGGCCACACCTCTTTCTTCACCGAAAAAGCTTTACAGCGAAGGAGACTTTTTACATCTCTGTGGTTGCACCGGCTCTGCTGACCCCTGCTTTTATTGATATCAGTTTTTCTTAATGCATCAGGGCGAGAAGCCCGTTTGGGCTGCGTGGCTGTGGGCATCAGGGCAGCTGTGCAGGACACAGCTGGGAACGGGGGTGCAAACACAAACACAACCCCCCTATTCTGCAGGCTCCACACCTCCAGCTGGTCTAGATTTTAGCATCATGATTGCCATCAGCCTTGTGTGAATTTGTGCCAGCTGGGAGATGGGCCCGCAGGGCCCTTGGGAAGGCACCGAGCCAGTGCTGTCCCTTGTCGCCGGGCGGTGGGGGAGCAGAGCTGGTCTGGGGCTCACCTGCAGCCCGCTGTGAGGGGCTGCCTCTGCCACAGCTGTTGCATTTGCAGTAATGATGGCAGCTGTGTGCTTAATTAGGGCCTTGTGAAATAATGGGCTACTCTCGTTAAGTACCCGATGCTAGCAGAAAAAGGTTCTTCCGCTTCCTTCCCTAGCAATGTGGTTTCTCTCCTTTTGGGTTAGAACAAGGTAAATGTTTTACTGATTTTTCTGGGATTACACCAAAAAGGGAATGGCTTCCATCTTTTTTTAACAGGAGAGCTTGTGTGCTTCTGCAAGCGATATGTTGTGATGGGTTTGAAGGACAGCTGTGGTCTGTATGGCAGTACCGTGTGGCAGAAGTACTTCTGAGCTGAGGGTTGAATGTTAAATAAATCCCTTTTACATTTAAGTCTAAATGTTTGCATAAGGTTGTATTAAAGCACAGGTCTGTTTTGGTTAGCTTAGTGCTGTTCTGGGATAAGTGAAATAAGTCCATCTAAACTTAAAATAAAGTGCCCAGGTAGGAGTTTGTGGTGATTTAACTGGTTTGTTTGAAGTGCTGTAAGTTTGTATGTATTGTGGTGAGTTTTTCAAAAAGAGCGTTTTTAACCCTAAAACAGTTCCAAGGTTGCCTTACAGCGATAGGACTCTGTCCCGCATGACTTAAGTCTCTTGACCCATATCCTCTCATTTTTCACTGTGACTGCTGTAAAACCTCTTTGCTGATGCAAGTTAACTTAAAGGTGTTGTCATTTTCTTTTGTAGGTAGAATTCTTTGCAGTCTGTACTTGAATCGCATATAAAAGAGGATGTTGACCCATTCCAGCCATTTGCAATGCCTAGTGGATCCCCAAACTCTTTTCAAGATGGTCTTGTGTTTATGATTGTGGTGGTGTCGGATCTTAAAAATGTCAGCAAGTAATTTTTTTTTTTGCAATTGCTTTGGCATTTGTCTGTCCATGGGGGGCGCACATGCTCTTTGCTAGCACCTAAGTGTTCTCGGCCTTCTGCTAAAAATGCTGTTTTGGGAAAGAATGTATCTGGAGTAAAATAAAATTTAATAGAGAGGCTATAAAATAGCCTTCACAGCTGTGGGGTATGACCTGGCTGGCTCCTGCTGAAGGGTGCCCGGGCAGCAGAGTCGTGGTTGTGAAACGAAGGGGGAGTTTCTGGTGGGGGAAGTGCAGGGGTGCCCGTTTGCAGGGCGTGATGGATGTGGGGGAGCTGGGAGGTGAAGCTGTGCAGGGCTGTGGGAGCAGGAGCCAACGGGCAACGTGGTGGTTTTGGCTCCGGGAGAGCTAGAGCTCTTGCATGGATTTCCTGCAGCCTTACGCAAGCTGAAGTGGCTTCTCTCTGACTTGGTTACAAGCCATGGGGAAAATGATATTCTTAATAAAGGGACAGTTTGAAGAAAAAAAGAAAAACGTTTGAGGTTGCTTGGTGCTGAGGTATGCTCTGGAGAGGAGCTTAGAGACAGATCAAAGCTCGAGATGCTCTCAGTGTGCCAGTTGCGTGCTCTTCTGGGCTGTGGAGTTACTGGGGAGCAGCTGGGACAGGGTTCTGGCCTGCAAATGTAGTCTGTGTAGAGCAGTTGTTGGGTGGTTTTGTGTGTATTTGCTTTTAAACTCTTGTCAAAGTGACTTTTTGCCTGCTGGGTTCTTGTCTAGTTCTTCTTGGGATACTTGGGTACTCTGAAGTTTCTGAGAAGTGAAGTGAGATAAGAGGCACGCAGGAAAAAAAGCCTGAATTTGTGGATTTATTCATTACTTGTTTGGATTTTACATTTTTGAAGCATTTTAGGAGTGATTTATTTTTTTTTCCAATTGAGACAAATTCTTCAGCACTGAGCTATAATATCCACAGGCATGACTAGTTCAATGTTTCATTAAATTCTGCTGGTGCCATAAGTGTTAAAGATGTTAATCAAATCCATCACTTAGAGCTGCGTTTGCTGAGTCCCCGAGTGCTCTATTGCTGCCATGGATGATGTGCTGCACTTCACTTCTCTATTTTAATAGATATTTTGGGAGGTGGAGTGTTGTTAGTAATAACTTCTTTGAATTGAATGTAAACAACTGGATGTTGATTAAATATTTAAAAGGAAACTTTCAATGTCGACGCTGATGGATAGTAAGATTCTTTGAATTTAATACCACCCGGAATTAGAAGAGGCCTTAGGATGCTCACGTGACAGCAATTAAAAAGATGTTACGTACTTTTCTGTCCATGTAATGAGTTTCCATTGAATCTCATTGGACTTCTGCCTCCAAACAGAATTATATTAATTTTAGGGTTAAGATATCTGCCAAATATGAAGAAGCTAGATAAAATTAGAAATAATGGAAGCAAATTTCCACTAGATTTGAAGCTGCTTCTTTCCTGACCTAGATGAGGCGTGGATGTTTGTATCTGGTGCCTTGGTTTGTGTTCACTTTCAACTTTCTTTCAATCTTGTAAAATGGTCACCTTGCCTTGAGGTGGGGTTGTTAACAGGAACCCTCTACGTGGCAATGGCTCTGGACTTTGGCTTTTTTGTATGTTTGTGGTTTTGTGGGGGTTTTTGTTCGTTGGGTTTTTTGTTTTGGTTTCTTCTCCATCTGGTAGGTGCTACTAATAGTCTCAAGTAACTGCATAGTGGTTTTGCAAAACACTATTTCTTATGGAACTTATTGTATAGAATTGCTTTTTATTACTATTCGTTGTTAGAAGCCTAAGTATTCTTAGTACCATAAGGTATGCATCCTAGTAGATGAGAAACGATATATTTATTGGCTTAGTATTTTTAAATTAATGGTGCATTTCCTGGTGGTTTGGATTTCTTCCTCATCACATCTCTTGAGGAGAAGGCAGAGTATCTATCTGAGATTGCATCAGCTCTCCCTGCGTGACTTAGAACTTGATTGCTTTTTAGTATTTCATTATGAAAATAAAGTAATATCCCAAAGTTACTTCGCAGCAATCAGCCTCATCTATTTTCTGCACAAAAGCGGAATGTGGTATTAAGAAGCCACAAAAACGCTGATGTTAGAAATTGCTTAGAAGGTTGGAAATCTTAGAAACATTTAAATTCTTTGCTGTTACGAATAATGTTGCAGAAATGGTTACACTTCAGATTGTACCTCCAAATTACTGCAGAAATGCACCCTCAAATTCTCTCTCTCTCTTCCAATGGCCATCCTGGGGAGTGGTGGAGGAAGGGAAACCTCTGCAGAGTCAGGGAACCTCTGCTGGAGGGCTAATGTCCTCTGTGCCAAAACCTCAAAGCACTCCCAGTTATCTCTGCCTCTCCAGGGGCAAGCGTGGAAGGAAAAATATGAAAGCAGCTATTGCTAATGCTCACTGGTCTGGAAACTTCCTCGATAGCATGCACTAGGGGTTTAGGATAAATGCAATTTGATTTTTTTTTTTTTAAATTAAGTATCTCACTGCCCATGCAGCCCTATTTAATGGCTGCAGAGAGCCATAAGACAAAACTGTGCTTCCACACACTGTTTGCAGGCTTTTCGGATTAGTTGGTAAGCTGGAGTTGCCCTGATAAAATTATATATGTTGCAGACTGAAGAGGGAAGGTCTGTCTGCACATCCTCAGAATTGCTGATTTCCCTCCAAAAGATGTGCTAATGTCGGTTGTCAACTGGCGAGTCAGCTGAATTTTGCTATGTGAGTTATTTGCTAAAAGCAAGCTGTTTCTTGGGAACCATTAACTTGATAAATTAAGTTGCTGCTAACACAACTGAAGATATCTTACTGGCATTGAGTTACTGCTTGTCCTACTGCGTCCTGCTCTAATGGCAGTAAAGTGCCTGGAAAGCAATTTTATTGTTTACTCTCATGCCTGTGTAAATAGCTAATTTATCCTAATGACTGGATGGGACATAATTGGAAGTGAGTTTTCAAGGATGTAATATGCATATTAATTATGAGTGTGAACTGGCCATCAGGAAGACTCTTGTCTGCTTGATCCTCTTAATGCTGGTAAACATCATTATCTTTTCTAATGAGCCATGATGACTGACAGTAGGACTGTTCTACTCTGGGAGCCTGTTGTGGATGTCTGGTTACCAAAACCATTTCCCCAGAGTTTTCAACAGACTGCCTGGTCTAGTGGGAGGTGTCCCTGCCCATGGCAGGGGGGTTGGAACTAGATGATCTTTAAGGTCCCTTCCAACCCGAACCATTCTGTGATTCTGTGAGAAATGCTTGCGGGAACTCCAGAGCTCCTGCGCTTGCAAGATCTAACATTTTTTAAGGCTTATCCCTGGGGAAGGAGGTAGCACTGGGGCAGTGTGTTGGGAAAGCTGGATTCTCCTCACAGTTCTGTGCTTGTTCTAGTCCCTGTGTGACCTTGAGGAAGTGGCTTTGCCGGTTTTGCTTCTGTAAAGCAGGGCATGAAAAAAGGTAGTGGTTGCAACCAAAGGTCCTGGAGTGTTGAAATGTCAACAGAACCTTGCTACAGGAAATGCCGCAGTGTGCTGCAGCCAGAAAATGTTTCTGCGCTTTCCTGTTAAAAGGATAAATATGTGGGAGGGAAAAAATGCAACTCAACTCTTAGGATGTACAAAATGTTTTTACACAGTGAAACTGATAATTGCTTCCATGGAGGGAATGAAGATGTTCCGTAGCAAAGAGACTATATCAAATCCATAAAATACTATTATAGAGAAGACATTAGAAGTGTCAGCATATTGTTGCCTTAGTGTTGCTCTTGCCTTTGTTGGAAGATATTTAAATATTTCATAATGTATCTTTAGGAAGCAAAAGCCCAGCTGGAGCTCAACTTGGCCACTAACTTTAAGGACAACAAAAAAAGTTTTTATAAATACATCAACAAAAAGAGAGCCAGGGAGAATCTCCATCCCTTACTAGATGTGGGGGGGAAAGTTGCAACCAAGGACGAGGAGAAGGCCGAGGTACTTAATGCCTTCTTTGCCTCCGTCTTCAATAGTCAGATCAGCTATCCCCAGGGTGTTCAGCCTCCGGAGCTGGAAGATAAGGATGGAGAGCAGAACAAGCCACCCATAATCCAGGAGGAAGTAGTCAATGATCTGCTTCTGTACCTAGACGCACATAAGTCTATGGGGCCGGATGGGATTCACCCAAGAGTACTCAGGGAGCTGGCGGGAGAGCTCACCAAGCCTCTCTCCATCATTTAGCAACAATCCTGGTCAACAGGGGAGGTACCAGATGACTGGAGG
>VWZL01003392.1:1616-22771 GCA_013396915.1 Stercorarius parasiticus | reverse complement strand
AGTTTTATTGGGGTGGGGGTTTTTTGGTTTTTTTTTTTTTTTTTTTTTTTTTTTTTTGCGTGTGTATGGTTGGACTCGATGATCTCAAAGGTCCTTTCCAACCGTGAAGATTCTATGATTTATAAGCCTGAACTTAAATTTATGTAACCAGTTGGTTCATTGCAACTATATTGCCTTCCACAGTTGGTTTACCTCGTTCAGCTGCTGATTTATGGCTTGATCAGTTTGCAGGTGAAAAATAATCACGGGAAAAGTTAAGCCTGGTTGAAGCAATTTTTTTTTTATTAATGCAAGCACATCCAGTCAAACACGGAATATCCTGCTTTATGGTACAGCTTTATATTTAGCATTTCAGCTCAGAATAGCAAAACACAGTATTTAAGGAATGTCTCAAACTGAGGGAGAAAAATAATAAGGAACCAATGTGGATACTGCATTGATTTCAAGTATATACTAGGACTGATTGACCAGTGAAGTGCACATTCATGTGAAAGCTTTTTTTTTATACATTTACAGAAAGTGTTCTAAAATTGCATTTCAAATATATATTTTTTTCTTAAATTTTAAGCATCCCTTTTACATTTCAATTACATAAACAAAGCTGATAGACAATCCCTCTTATAGTGTCTGACAATGTTACTAACTAGAACATCTCTGAAAGTGCAAAACACTGTAATAATACAGTATAAATATTCTTACTCTAATCCAGGGCTGAAGGTCAGTACTCCAGCACAGGAAAAATAGCAGCAGATCATAAGAATTATCCCTTCCCCTTTTCTGGGCTGTTCTTGTTAGTATTCTACTTCTTCCTTCTTCATGGCATAACTTGCTTTTGTTTCTCTTTGATGTCAATGCTATGGAAATAGCAAAACATTGATTTGTCTCCCTTCCTTACCCCAATGTACTCTTCTAATTTCAAGTATTTGTCGAGGGGGCAGTGGAACAGGGAGAGAGGGAAGGCTTTTCAATTTTTCACCACACTACAGGGCCAATACAGCAAAAAATTTCTAGTAAGTGATTGCAGATGCCCCATGCAACAGTGGCACTGCTCTTGGTTGTAGGCACTCAGCAAGAAGAGTCTATGGGACTTGGAATAAACCAAACCCTCAGTCCAGCAAATATCGCCCCTTCTTTGACAGAAGGCAGAATAAGATAAAACCCATCTACTTAGACTCGATCATTTTTTAAAGAAGCTTGTGCAGAGGTCCTCTGCGAGGGAGGCTCTGAGGGAGGCTACAACCACTGTGAACTCTACAGGGCTTGTTTTTTTTTTTTAAAATGTAATAGTCTGGCTCAAGTCATTATCTTTACAAATATCCAGTGCTCAAGCCTTAAGAGAACAATTACTGGAAAGGACAATAGATAAATAGTTTTTAATCTAAGCCTATTTTTTTTAGTTTTTAATTCAAAGATCAGGTGACAAAGTAAGTTCTGAACTGTGCATTTTCTCCTGGAAATAAATACCGCGAATCTTAACGTAAGTTCCTCAGGTGCTCATTTAGATAGCCAAATCAGGTGTAAACTCAAGGCTAAAAGGAGAAATTAGAAATGGTAAGCATCAGTGAGTAATTTTGGTACTGACCTGGCTTCAAAGGTTTGACCAATTTCTTATGGTGTTTTCCCTTAGATTTCAATGGGGTCTGGCCCAGACAGTCAATCATAGCTTGCAAAATACTAGAAAAAACTTATAAGTTGGTCTTTCCTTCAGTTATCTGTAAGTGCAGACTAGCATTTTCAAAGGAAATAAGGCAATTAAATGTCCTGTTCAGTGGTGAACTCTTCTTAAGCTTCTTTGGAAATTTTAGCCTTAATTTCAAATTGGACACCTTGAGTTTTCTTCCCTCTCCCTAGCTCATGTATGATTTTTATTTTCCAAAAACTGTTTTCGAAAAAACATATTTAGCCTGTTTTGCAGAGATAATCTAGGTTAGACATCCTTCTCTTAAACAAAACAACAAAAAAAATTCCCTGATTTCTATAAAGGAAAACACAAACGATTCTGACAGCCAGAATTTAAAGGATAGTTTCCAGAAGTAATCAACTTAGACACGTGTGCATCTTCACACATGCACGCACACATACTCACACACAAACACACATCCCCCAGCAGTTACCCCATCTTACCTCTTTAAATCATGTAACAAAAATATGTTTGCTGCACCATCAATGTTAGAGGCAGGTATACTCTACTTCATGTGCCATATTCTCCATTTTATTTAAAAAGTACATTGTAGCTGGTTTCAAGACATCCATATTTTTATTTTCTTTACTTCCAGTCCAGCGTAATAGAAGGTACACTAAACGATATCAGTACCTTGTAAGGCACTATTTTCTGGTGTAGGAGAGGAACACGCTTGCTGCAGATGTCTAAGGCCTTGACTCTACAAACACTAACACATGTGAACGGTATCGCTGATTTGAAGGAGACCCTTCACTTCAAAGATAGAGAGACATATTGTGTGTTCTGCAGGATACTGGTCCAATGGAGTATTTAACTTGAACACTGGCTTTAGTTGGGATGTGTGTTTTAGTTTTTATTTATTTTGGTGGAAGTAATAAAAAATAAAAACTTGGATGCTGATAGAGTAAGATCTCCCCAGGGATACCAACTCCCATGATACATTTCATCTCTGAGAACAGGGCCCTGCCCTTATATTTAAAATAAAAAACCAAAACCCTTCACTTAAGTGCCTTAAGGTTGACATGTGAAATATTTACCACATTTTATTTCATAAAAGTTACTGTATATACAAAAGAAACCTCAGCCAGTGAGGTCTGTCTTAGCTCAGTCCAAGTCTTTCAGGTTGTAAAAACATGCTCATTCAATGTGCTTCAAAATCCAAAAATCTCAGGCTCTATTAAGCAGAGTTGTCCTAGAAGAAGGTTAAAAAAAAAAAAAAAAAATTATCTTTTCTATCACAACAAAAAGTTTTATGGTGTTGGTAAAGGTTGGCAATAGATCTATCTTGCATCATTAGCTGGATGCCTTTCTTCAAGGGATAGACTTTTCAACTGTTATAAACTGGAATCCATCTATGAACTCCAATAAAGATGCTGACTTTAAATGAAAATTTAACCTTCGTAATGTTACTTCAGGCCCTTAAGATGTGCTCAGGCAAATAACATATGTTCCTCTGTCATCCTAAACTATTGCTTGCTGAACAGCATCAGATTTAATACAAGGTAGATTGCATGGGTGTCATAAGTGAAAAGCTTATGTGGCGTTCCTGAGAAACACTGGGATCACTGGGAAGCAGTGTCTTGTCTAGGACAATACAGTTAACAACGTAGCTCAACTGCAACTCAGGACATATAGACTTCTACGTTCTTTACCTGATACAGATATGTCAAATCTAAACGTTTAACATGATTTACAAAGGTCTCAATCTCTCTTCCTGCCTTGGCCTCAGTACTAGAAGAAATCAAAATTAACATAATGTAGATGGAAGAGGTGGTTCCCCCTTTCAAAGAGGGAGGAGGAATCGCTGAGATTTCCTCCCTTAAGACTAGGCTGAAAACTAGAATATTCATATAAAACTTCATCCTTTTATAAGATTTGTAAGTGTGTAGATAAATAATAGCGCCTTCTAAGTATCTTTATATATTTTTTTCCCCTGAGAAAAGCATGTTTGAAAACTGCTACAAATGTAAATTCTTTTACTGTATTTGATAGCCTAAACAAAGCATATTCTCCTTCATAATCTCAGCAGTGATCCTGCACCCTGAACTGATCTGTCTGGGAAAGCTGTATCAAAATCCAAGCCCTATTGAATTTTTTCAGATCTTAATTTTGAAGAAAAAAAAAAATTCATATTTGGGCCAAAATGGTCTTAAGCTGGGTATGCTTGGTAACGGAGGAAGCTGATGATCATGTGCCTGTGTATGTGTGCAAAAAGACTCATGTTCTGAGGAAGCTTCATACCTGAGTGTTTTCCAGCTGTCTTTTTCCATGTGATTTTCTGGACCTTCACTTTCAAAGGATGCAATGAAGAGAGCTAGTAAATAAAATAAGAACAATCATACGCATGGGTTCTTTAACTTAAAAAAATTAAGAGTTACAATAGAGCAGGTTTAACTTAGCAGGCCTCATAATAAAGTTTATTCTCATCAGAAGCCAATATAGAAGTGGTAATACATACTTATAAAATATTTTTTTGCATGTTAATTTTTTTTTTTGGTCTGCATTTCAACAAGTAGGAAGACTCACTATAATGTTCAATGAAGGATTTTACCTTCTTCACTATAAATGGGTGCTGTGAGTAGATAGCTCTGGATCTTCTTGTCTTTTTCAAAAGGGCACTCGACCTGCTTCCATGTCAGGAAATCATTAATCTGTCTTGAAATTTCCCAGAATTTCTGCATGATGTAATTAAAAAGAATATTATTAAAATCATGTTTGTTTCTTTCAAATTTAGTTCTTTTGTTTCAATTTCACAGCCTCTCAGTCTTGTTCTTATTCATGCTTCTTCTGTTATTATCCTTTATTCAGTCCTCCTTGTTATCCTTTCTTCTTACTGCTCCCTCAATCTCCCTCTCTTGCTTCTAGTTCCCCATCTGTTAGCCTCTCAAATTTAGAATAACATATCCCTGCTAACTGCCTGGTCTCTTGCATGCAATTCTTTTCATCATCAACCTTTAATTCATATATAATCAAGTGCTATTGGCCTGTTTTCTGTGTCTTATCTCTAAATTAGCGTGAGTGGAACTGGTCAGTAAATGGTTTTTATTTACTTAATTTACTTTTCACACTTCCAACCTTCAACTTAAATGAAATGTGACATATCTAATTTTTTCATAAAGCACTTTTTAAAATTTAAGAAATAACCAAAATAACATATGGAAACTATAGATATGCATAACTATGCACAATTACTTAGGGTTTGTCTTCTATATTCTGTGTGCTCCCCTCCTACCCAGCCTTAATAATTGCAAAAAAAAACTTCACAAGTATTTTTGACAGGCTGTGGTCTTTTGGATGTGTATGTTTATTAGTCAGGGAGAGAGAATCCAGAACCGGTAGAAACTCTCTCGAAGACCTGCTAAATACCATTTGCTGGTTGCATGTGGTGTTTATAGCTAGCTACGTTGATGAGGCTAAATCAGCTAATGCTGATGATTTAGTGTGAAGTTACTATTACAATTTGATCAGATAGGACAGCTTGCTGCTACAGAAAAGCTTACTTTCTATTCTTTACTGCCTTACGCTTCCCCCAATCCATTTTGGACATCAGGCAGGTGCAGGGCTGAGGAGTGGCAAATTTTTCTCTGCAATCATACATGGTACGCTAAAATTCTTACACTTCTTGATTTCAAGTTCTTTCCTTCATTTTAAATGTTGTATGAATACAACATTCCTTGAAGAGACTTCCCTTTCCAAGTAGCTAACATTAGACTATTTCTGTATTACTTAAGTGATTTGTAATGCTGGGCAGGGTTTGGCTTCTGAAATTCTTATTTTCTTCTCAATCTTTTCATGCATCAGTTTTGGTAACAAATTAATGTTACTCCAATTGTTACGTGAATTTTATGTTTTGCAGTGCATCTGTTCCACTTCATGTAAAACAAACAAACAAAAATCTCTAATTAATTACATTTTAAAACTAATCTTTTAACTGAAGGCAATTATTTCCAACAGTTCTATGGATTCTTTTCTGTATATGTGATTGTGGGCCTGCTGGATATGGAATATAAACATGGAAACTGCATGCGCTAGCTTTCACAGAAATTTGGTGAAATCATTTCCCTTAGATAATGATATCGCTTTATGTCTAGATCACAGCAATGCTGAAGGAATTGCTAATATAATGAGATAGTTCAAAACTGGCAAATGTTTTTAATGTACAATGTTTAACTAGCATTATAGCTTCTCTAATAGCAAACTCCTACCTTGAAGTTTATCTGCCCATTGGGCAAGCGGTTTGTATGTATTTTGTGCAGAAAGTAGATATCTTTAATAAACAGGTTGAAAACTGGGATTACTATTTTCTCTCGATTGCTGTTGGCAGTCTGAGATCGTTGTGCTGCTCCTTGCAGGGCTGTGCGGTAATTGCAAAAGTTGCTGGATGGATCCATGTGGTGCTGTTTTTATGGAGGAGGGAAAAGGGCAGTTAAGTAATACATAAATATAAAAAGCTTTGATCTAACCATCAGAGAGTTCATTCTTTATGAATTTGTTGGGCCCTTTTTAAACTTTCAAGATAAAGTACCTTACACTGATCAGGTCTGGATTCAGGTTTTTCTAATTTCTATCTTGTTTGAAAGGAGGGTTCTGTACTGGCTTTAAATTTATGCTTTGCTTCAATGGTTAATAGAAGACTGAAAGGAAATGATAAATGACTATTGGAAAAAACAAAATTCTAACTTGCTGTCACCAATCTGTCTGATGACAATGTCAATTAAGTTTTGTTTTCATTCAGATATCCACTAGATGGCGTACTATAATTAGTTCTAAGGGTAGCAGAATGCCCTTGAGTGAAAACTACCTTGATGTTAAATTGGAAAACATATGCTACGAAGAAATAACCTAAAGAAAACTTACATTCACTTCTTTTTGCAAGCAAGTAGGGAGTTTGAAATTCAGGAAATGCTCTCCCTAATGTTTATACGCTGGTGACCACTGACAGAGGTGCCTCTGTGATCTTTGACTTAGTAATTCCACAGCAGAGGTTTGGATGGAACTATCTGGTGGACTTCTGTACAAAGTCTACGCTTTATACATACCTCTAAAACATCAAATTTGGCTGTTTTGACCTTGGACCAAGTTTTCTTTAGCCGTGCCACAGGACTCAAGTTCATCCCAGCTGAATAGAGAGAGAAGAGACAAAGAAAGAAACAACTGAGTTGAAAAAATACAGAGCTAACATAACTCTGTGTTTATGTATTAGCACCACATGTTTTGGAAGGTAGTTCAGCTTGACAAACAAAAGTTGTAGCTAACGCTTGCCCACCCGCACATTAATACGTCACTGGTATATACTGCCCCTGTAGAAGTGTGCATGCTGATGTGGGCAGCCAATTTAGGGCAAGTATGAGCATAGTCTTGTCAGTCAGGTCGTAAAATGGAGTGCCTTCTGTCATCTGTGTTAAGGATACTCACAGATAATAGCCATCATTGAGTTGAAGTTTCCAATATTGAAGCATTCTCTTGCCACATCAATGAAAAATTCCACCATTCTTGTACGCTGCTTTTTCTTTACAACCTGGAAAAAACAAGATCTGTTAAGAGGGAAGGGATGGCCTGAATTTTGGATGGGATGTTCAGTCAAAGGTGCTGTAACACATTGATTGAACAGATGTTTCAAGCTAAACCTTATGAATGATACAGGCTTGAGGGTATTTTGTTAATATTAATTTTTAATAAAATAGCAGAAGTATTTGGGGCTACTGTCAATTATTTGTCCAGTTATGGGGGAGTGTAAGTTTTTGTTTATACAAAAAGTTCAATGTTTTAGGGAATCTTGCATGAACAAGCTGGACACTTTCAGCAATTTCCTGTTACTGCAAAAGGGAGATAACATGAAGCTGCTTCAGAAAGAATATATGCAAAAAATCTAAATATCAGAACAAGGGGGGAAAGCAGTGGAAAAACTTAAGACCAGGGACATGTAACCTGAATGTGAGAACAGGACATGGCAATTGTTCTATTTTTCTCATTTTACTGTGTATGCTCTTAAATGACCTCTTGAGAGCAGGTAGTGATGATGATCAAATATACAAATTCCCACTAATGCAAACATCTAAAGGATCTAGCAAGTGATGCTGAACATCTGCATTGCAGATTCTTTTATAAATGACAGAGCAAAATTAATATATAGCACTGTTTCCAAACTTTGTTTCCAAAAGCCATCAATCTTTGTCTCCTTTTTCCTTTTTTTCTTTAAAAAAGCTAGTGTTATTGCCTATATTTAGATCTAGAAGTTCGGTCTGGCTTATACAAATATGGCTTCTGAGTGGTGACTGCAGACTACTTCTCAAGGGAATTCCCTTTTTCTTTTTTTAAAAAAATCTCTTACCTAAATACTTCAGTTTCTGTGTTATATCAAAAGAAAATGGTTCAACAGTCAATGGCTTGGCTTAGCCCTTGGTATGCTAAAACCTTCTGTTTGACTTGTTGCTAAAGGTATTGGCCATCCCAGCCAGCTCTGGAAGATGTCTTGGTGTGTTTTTGTAGTAAGTTTCTGTAAGAGCCAGGAAATCTTAAGAGATTAGGATCCATATATCTGACTTCGTGAAACTGCAGTAGACATCTGGATTTCCACAGAAGAGCTACTGACCATGCAGGCATAGAGAGAAAACTTTCCATTGGCTAGAATTGGTGCCTCTTAATAGGAATCTAAAAAGACAGAGAATACACATGCCGGAGGGGAGGGGCAGGGGGAAGTTTCTGGGGCAGTATACCTTCCATTTCTTTGCTTATTATATGACAGAAGTTACTTTAACCTCTAATAAGGCTGTTCTCCCTCTTTTTTTATTTTTTTTATTTTTAACCTCTCCAGTAGTCCACTTTCTTTCCAGACTTCTGAAGGAAGTTTATTCCTGATTTTTCTACAACAAAGATGAATATGACAGTGCTAACGATATCTAAATGCAGTGGAAGGACAGCTATTTACTGGTACATCTGCATTTAAAGACAAGTATCTTTGAGAATTTATGGAGGTATTTAAAAAAGAGCTCCTAACTCAAACTCCATGTAAGTTCCATTTCACTGTATGACTAATGCTGCTATGGAAGATACAGAAAACTAAAGAATATATGCAAAGCCAAACGTTGCCATGAACTCTTAATCATATAAGCAGGCAAATAATTTAATGCTTGAGTAATGCTATTATCTTTAATTGCACTGCTAATGTTTAAATCTCTATTAGACCACTGTCTGCCTTTTGTCCTTAAGGCCAAGACCATTTTGCTATGTTGTTTTCTACAAATACCTACCCGACAAATCTCTGTAGCCACCAGCATGCTGAGACAATTGAACCAATTGTCATAGGCCTCCAAATTATAGGTTTTGGTCACATCCCCTCGGCACTGTAAGAGAACAGGCCACGTGTTAATCCTATCCTGTATCACGATAAAGTCAACATACCAAAAGATAAACTTCCTTTTCATGTCTTGATAAAATCTTGTGGATATTTCTTAAGGCATGAGCTTAAAGAAGATTAGAAAATGTCAGCCTTTCTTGCACAGGGTATACTCAAATCGGGGAGGTTCTTAACCCTGCTTATTTTTTGTTTCTTTTTCCCTCCCTACCCCTCGTTGTACCTTGTGATTATCCAGGGAGTCCATGTGGCTGACAATCTGCATCAGATCCTCTGGGTAAATGTTGCTTACCCTTTCCTGTGTTTGGAAAGATGAGGGATTGTCACTGGACAGACAAACAGGGAGTTCAGTGAAAAAATACATCAAAGCCAGAGTTAGGAGAATATTTTGGTAACTTTCATCTTCCTTCAGTCCAGATGTGTGAGGTGTGTTTATTGGTGTACCTAATTGGTCTTGTTCATTACTTGATATTTTTTGATTAAGACATTAGAGGCTTTCAGTGAAGCCATAGCAAAATTAATATTGATGAGTACATTTATATTTAGTAAATGGAAAATTAAATAATTGACACAAACTAGCGCCTCACCAGTTCAATATAGGTCAGCTGCTGTGCCAAGATCAGAGGGTCACAGCACACGCTCAGGATGTCCTTTTGAGTTGACTGTGTCTTGGTTTTGAGGATGGTGCCTTTGTCAGTAACAGGTTGCCGAAATTTCTCTCTGATTTCCTGGTACTGGCTCCGTGCGGAGAGGGCCATCAGGAGGTTCTGTGTCATCTGGCTAATGATCTTTTTCACTGTTCCATTTTCCTAAGCAAAAGGAAGAAACAGTGACTGCTAAAAACCTTTAGCTCTTGCAGACACAGATCGCCAAAGAATTTCTGACTGGGAAAAATAAATGCCTATTATCCATTTTCTTTCATCTTCTCTGAGTTTATCATCCTGTGACAAATGAACTTGTCCTAGCTGCCCACACAACTTCATAATGACATTGTTATATCTGCCCGCCTTCCCAACTCTGTTTCACTTGCTTGGCTGGTCTGCTCCTTGCAGCAGTTTTTGGCTATTACCCCATTTCAAAGGCATCAGGGTAAACGGCTTAAAAGTGAGTATAGTGAAAGGTGGTTGAGTTGCTTGCACAAGGCTTCCTGGATCCTGAGGGTACCGAGTGCCAAAAAGCTCCTTCTCATTCTGACCAGACCCACTGATGATGAAGCCTACCTAGCCCAGGCAGAATCTAGGGAATTTGCATTATGTCCAGGAATATACCCCTAAAATACCTTGGACTGGCTTTGAACAAATATACCATCGAAAGATTTAGTAAGAGCACAACTGGACAACTAAAATGCCTTTCTGTTCATCAGATTTTAAACATAGGAACTGTAAGGATACACAGTGCTAAAGCCACAGAACTATAATCCATCCACTCAGTATTCTGACAACTAAGGGAAGCTGAATTCTTTCTGACATTGATTGTTTGTGTCCTATAGACATTCTCTATAAGGTCCACCCTGAAAAGCTAACTTGATTGCTTTCCTACTCCTCCATCCCTCCTGTTACTGCTTTAAATGAGCCAGGTTCTCTGACTCTGTTCTTCCTGCTGCTGGAAAAACTCCTTCTACCAAAGACAGTCCTTCTCCTCTTTCCTACACAATTGTTCTCTTGCTTTCATGCAAATTATTTCTCTTGAAGTTAGCCACAAGGTTAACTATTAGTTTACAACCTGCTGTGTTGGTTTCTGCCAGTCAACTGGATGCACTAGAAAGAACTGCAATGAATCTGTGATCGTTCAAAGAAGCCACTAATGTGCAGTGATGACTGAAATTATGTAGCAGATGTGAGAGACAATGACTACCAAACACTTGTACATTGCATGCTATAATTAAGCAATAATAGTGTCAGAATGTTGCTTTACAAGGCAATAATCTGACTCCCAAGTGAAATCAAATGAAAAGCTGAAGGCAGTGTAGCTCATCTTGATGAGGCAACTAGATTACCACTGAAGAGCAGCTGGCTGGAGCCATTTCAGATATTGCACTACAAGTGTTCAGAAACACCAAGGGAGCGTGGCGGGGACTAAAATAAAGCGCTAATTCTACGCTCTGGTATGCTGAGCTTTCTATTGTAAATCATTTGATTTCAGCTGCTACGCCTGACTTACCCATGTGTCTGGGAGGAGAGACTTCCTAGATATGGATCATTGAGAATCAAACTTGAAGGCAGGTGAGAGTATTGCAGATACTATGTGAAAGTGAACAAAGAAACTGCAGTGACATGAATAACTATGGCTTACTTTAGCTATTGTGAACTTATTAGCATCTTGATAATTAGACAAATGCCCTTAAGAGTTTTAGCAGTTTCCTTTCATTACCAGCCTTACCCTAAATTTCTTTACAACTTTAGAAAATAAGGCAATGAGTGCACAATAATTTGTCCTTGCTTGAGTTCAAACAAGAATTTGTACTTCATTTGGGGTGCAACTCTATAGCAGTAGTTATAACTATTTGGTATGCTGTCAGATAGCACTAGGACAAGCACCTGACTGCTTTGTGCGAGTTCTCAGGTTACTTTCTATCCTATGGATGGAGAATAGTGTCCTAAGGGGATTTGGAAAAGCTTTAAAATACAAAATAAAACCCCAAACCATTACCTTAATCCCTTGATGAAGCACAGTATGGGTAATTTCTTTTGGTAACAAATACTGAGAGCCAGAGATGCTTTTTGTCAAATTATGTTTCCTAGGGGTCAGATGTGGCATAGCTCTTCACTGATCAAACTTGACTTGTAGCCTTGTTAAGGGGATAAATACTGTGATGCTGTAATTAATGAATGTCATCAGATGACTCAGATACCGGAGCACCGAGTCACTCTGTAAAGACATGTTTTTCTCAAATGACAATTTATTCATACATAACAGAGTGGGAGGGAAGGGAAAGAGAAAGAAAGCACATACTAAGATACAGACACTAAATAAAACCTCTGCCAAGTCCCCTTTCACAGTAGTATCTCTGCCAATATACACCTCTCTACCTTTGTCTACAAAGGGAATAGAAGGCACATTGTAATCCTATTTCCTTTATCCCTCCTACTAAGGCACTGACATTTTCATAGTAGGGCCCAGGTAAACAGCTTTGCTGATGCAACAAAACTGACATACTTCCTTTTGACAACTTGGTAATACCTAATTGTACTGTGTCCTATCACTGATTCATGCAGTGCTGTCAAACCTGTTGATCTTCATTTTCTCTGTACTTGAATCAACAAAAACACATAATACAATTGTCTTTCCATTTCCTGCTAATTGTTCTCAAATGTAAATAGAAGTTGTGGGTTTAAAAACAAGGAGAAGCTTCTACTTCTACACAAGTAAGCCTTCATGTTCATACACACACTTGACAATTAATTCCCTTGCAGTTCTTGATTATATCCTTCTTTCTGTCTGTTGGTAATTAGAGTGACCTTCTCAATAAGAAAAAAGTGTAGGCTTTGAGTGTTGGGAAAAAAACCCAACAAAACAAAAAAGTAGATAATCAACAGCTCTTGTTTTATTTGAATTTTCTAAAGCAAATAGATAGTGCAAAGTCTGTTGTGAGGTCTAGTCTTCTTGAACTAGAAACTCAGAGCTGTTACGACTGGTGATTGACTAGCTAGCAGAGCTCAAACATAACTTCCTTGGAAATGCTGTGCGTGTCACTTGAAACATAGCAACAAAACAGCTGATTATTGCTAGGAGCTAGGAATGAACTATTAAATAATAAGCATCTTCACCTTAGGAAAGAGTACATTTGCTACAACAAGTTGGCATGTCTTGAGGGACTAGATGTCTAGAGCAGTAACAAAGTACAAAGTACAGTACATCATTCATTATGAAAGTTAACTATATTGTGCAATTATAGACACTATTCTTCCCTTTCTTCTTCTGCGCCACATCCATTTTTCATATTGTCATGATTATTTGGTCTCTTCCTCTTACACTTGGTGATTATACATAGACAGTTTCTGCTAATGGACCATGAAGTTCATCCCTCAGCCCATGTCCTGCAGTTACACTGACAGCTTAGCAACTGCTGCTGAAGTCCATTTAGAAAATACTACATGCAGGAGCAAGGGATTGTACACAATATGATAAACTATATATGAAGGTTGACAAATATTGCTTTACCTCTTAATGGTTTTTCTCCCCCCACCCTTACCTCATCACACTGTGTGATTCTGTGAGCAATCTCCTTCAACTCTTTCATGGATTTTTCATCTTGGAAATCATAGGGGAAAGTTTCAGTCCATTCCTTCAGGAGCTGAATGATTTTGGCAGCAAAGGATTTTAGCTTTGCCTAGAAAGAAACAAAGAGTTGATTACTGACCATAGACCTTTCTGACTGTAAACTACCTGATGAAGGCTCACATAAAACTAGAGACACCCCTGAAAATACTTTGCATTAGTAGTAGGTGAAGGGGATAACGAAGAATGTAGTTAACTGTGAGCCAGATTGCTAAATAGTACAATTTAGCCTCCTTTCATGATAGCTTGGTAATGTCTCTTACCAAACACTTTGAAGATACTTTCAAGGTTAACTGACTTATTTGATTTAAGTCAATGGGACTTAAGCTGATTTATGCCACCTAAGGCAGCAGTACCTTCATGTTTGAATTCAAATCCATACAAACTGCAGCACTCTATCAAGCATCTTTCACAAGAAACGTTCACAAAGATATTTTTGTTCTACAGAATTTATCAGACCCTCCAGATTGAGCTGTATATTGAAATGAATGAATGACAGGGAAGATATGCGTGTTCTCTCCATGACATCTAAATCAAAATGGACTTTGAAAATAAAAAGTATTGGCTCTTACTCAAAAAGCTATCAACCACAGAAAAGGAAGGGAGAGCTATTTTCTAAGTTTTTCTGTTACCCATGAATTGTCTAAGGCTCTTCATCAGTTACACCTGAAAGGGATGCCAATTACTCCACTATCACAGCAATAGGGAGCAGCATCAGTAAATCCAAGGGAGCGCTCTCATAAAATCGGGAATGTAGGTGCTAAAAACACTTTTAACGAACAAGAAGAATCAAAACTTAGTTTATATTTGTCCTCCCACTCAACTTATGAGGCACTGAGGAAAAAGAGGAAGCTTTCATTTGTGTTTACCTCCCCACTTGTAAGCTACAGAAGTCCTACTACACAGTCGTTCCTTCTCCCCACGCACAGTGCGCTTTCCTCATTGCGCTCTCCATCAGCCTCTTAGGGGCAACAGAAGGTGACTTAGCATGTTGAGTGTCACTACAGGAAATCAGTGTATTTTCTTTTAAGACAAATAGAGAATGTCTTCCAAGAATTGGTAGGAACTCCTGCCAAAACATCATCTGATCATAGTGTGTCCTAGTTTATTTAATCAAAACCAAAAGTCAACTGAACTAAGCTATTTTTTGTATTTTTTTTACATTTCACTGGTATATATATAGTCAGTTGGAATATTAATACTGATTAATAAGAACTCTGAAGTTAAACAAAACACCCTTGAATCCTCGATCTGAAAATGAGCCAGTGGTCCTTGTAAGTCTGAAGGGAATTTTCTTGCCTTTTTTTTTTTTTTTTTAGGGCTGCAAACTGCACTCTGCTAGCATGCTCTTCCTAGCTGTTTTTTATTAATAGCATTTATTTGATCCCGCTAGTCAGAGAAGTGCAGAATAGTTGGATAGTGAGGGCAAAAAGAGAACATCACCATTCTCTTTGCCAGCAGCAGGCGTTCCTATAAAGCAATCTCTGCCAATGCCACTCCTGCGGAGCCCAGCTTCAAGGTATTTCTAAACAGCGTGGGACAGTTCCAGATTATAGTTGTCTGTCCTCCAAACTCCCTTTGTTGTCTGCCTTGGGGAAAAGACAATTTATACTTCTTTGCTAGGAAATGCATGGAGTCTGACAACATTAAAAGAATAATCTGTGGGTGGTGATAGAGAATTAATTAGCCAGCCAGTGCACTTCCATTCAATTAAAGTTAACAGGTATGTGCCTAATCCACTTTTGTTAACCAAAAGCTGCTACAGAACTGTGTTTTGGTATTAATAATCCTGACTACCCTTTCTTTTTAACTTCTGAAACTGAAAAAGGACGAATGGAAGGTTCCAAACTCCTTCCTTAGGCCATGGCAAGCACCTCCATGTGAACACTGACTTCCCATCTCATGTATCTACTTGTTAGTTGCTAGGGTTTGCTTCCTTCATGATGGAAAGATAGGCATCTGTTGCAAGACAAACTGCAAACCATATTACTCTTTATGCAATTACTCTTGGGGTGTAAAAAAGCTTAATGTTTTATCAGATGCTTTTAATGCTCGTGAAAATAAGGTATGCTTTCTGAGAGCACACTAAAAAACGTCCATATAGCAAAACGTGAGATTCTTGTTTCAGGTGCGCTCTGATGAAACCCAAAGCAGCGTGACAGGCTTGATGCACATAATTTGTGATAACCTAGATAGAAATCATGCAGATATGTGGGTAGCAGCACACATATTTTTCCTGTTTCTCATGGTTGCAGTTAACCGACCAACCTACTTTTTCTGTAGTTTTTCTCCAGATGTGAGCCTCCCCTTGTGAGCCCTGACAGAATTTTCTGGAGTCTGTGGGAATACCTCTCCCATAAATATTTCTTTAAGAAGAAAAATACTTCTATTAATTTAAGTACTGTGGATCAGCCCTGTTTTGCATGAGATAAGACAGACAGGACTGAGAAACAACTACCAATTAGAAAAGAGGGCAATAGCAGTACTGTGCTTGTAGGAAAGGGAGGTTTAATGATAATGACCCGGTTATGACCATTGTTTTGATTTTTGGCCTTAAAAAGAACCTACTGGTGACAAAACCTGAGGGAAATCATATTTTTTTCAAGGAACTTACGTATTTTGAGACAGGCAAGACAAGCCTAATAGAAACTAACTTCTACTTTCTCTTTTTATTTCTTACTACTTTAACTTTTGATTTAAAAAATATCCTGAATCCACAGAAAAAATGCACCACAGTTTTAACAACAGATTTTCACACTGAGTAATATTATACAAGTGTGTTTTTCTGTGACAGTCTTGTTTGGGTCTTTCCAATCTTTAATACGCTTACGGAGAATTAAATTTTATCCTTTATCATCAAGCATAACATCTGACTTGTATATTACAACTGACGTCTTAAAGTGTCAAACCCTTACTTTTTATGAGTGGCCAAAAGGACTCTTAAGTGGGCTCCAAGATCCCAGAGTGTTTTTCTTTTTAATCTACTCTTCTCTGAGTTGTTTTCTATAGGACTCTTTGGCTAGCCACTAATGTCAAAAACAAAGGAATGATAAGTGTTGTGGTGCGTAACCTCAAAATCTGGCTCCTTGCCACTTCTTCAGCTCACACGCTATCCAGGCAACATGTCAGCCAGCTTCTAATATTGAGCTATTTGCATAAACAAACTCTACCAGAAATGATCAGAGCTGCTTTTAACTACTTTTTCCAGCTATTTCCTGCTATGGAGACACTTAATTAGAAGGTGCTGGTAGCTGATGATACCTTAATGGGTTATGATTGTGAATATGCAGAGTGTCTTGAGTTGAGAATTTCTATGCTGCATATTAATTGAGCTTTTATTTGTTGCCAGATAAAAAAACAAGTGTTTGCAAATGCTAGTGGCCATAAAACATATAGGTGCTTGTAGTAGAGCACAGTAAAGTAGTCATCGGAGAGGGATGTCCAAAGTTTATGTAATGCTCTCCAAGAATTTTGTGTTTAGTGGGCAGGAAAAAATTACAGTTGATATCAAGGGGATAGGAAGGGATCAAGGGCATAGTAGGTAAAGCAACCAGCAAAGCAAGTAAATTAAAGCAGCCTCCCAAACCCTCATGTCTTATTGTCACCCTGCTGTTTGTTGGTTTTCCCGTAGGCCCATTTCCAAATTGTCAGCAGAAGGTGTAAAAGTGTGGGTGTTTGGAATATGAGCTGCTCTATTTAACATCCTGTTGTTAGGATGTAATGCTATTTCATTTCAATGGAAGCCATGATTTTTGAACACATCTGCTGAAAAGCTAGAATAATACAACTTTACAACTAATATCTTACCTTTAAATGGCCACCAGATTTAGTCTCCAGATACTGTTTTCATTTTAAAATCTCCTAAGTGTATTGTTATTCACAAAAGTTTCATCTTCCCTCCCATTATTTTTAAATCCAAGTATTTCACATATGTATTTAGACACTAGCTACTGACAGCAGTCTTCCTCTTCATATGTTTACAGATCAGCTTTACTCATTCCATGAGTTTCAGATGGTCCCAGCATCTCTTACAAGCTCCTACCTCAGTTGTTTAGTTATGTGCTGCTGAGAAACCACTACAATTTACAGAGCATCAGTTTGAGGTTGCTCAGTCACAAACCTGGATGAAAGTCATTTTGCACGGAGTGCTTAGTTCTTCCTGTGGTGTAATTTTATGACATAATATGAAACCAGGACCTCAGGAACAGTAAGGGAGAAAGAAGCCCTAAGGTCAGTATTGCTGTCAAAAATTCTGTATTGCCAAACCACAAGGTTACCTTTTGTGCTCCCTACTCAAGAGTCCTGATACACCAAAGAAAAAACAAAATGAGACTATCAACATGCCGAAGATTAGGAATGTTAGCATGTAATTTCTCACCATAGAGGAATGGATCCAAAACACGCCCAGGATTTGAACAATTTAGGTCTTTAAATACTTGCTGTTTTCATCCTTGTTTCTGTTGCTCTTATTTGCATCCCAGCTTGGACTATTCTTGGACATTCTGGTACAATTCCAGTCAAAAGGCCTTCAATACACGCTTTCCATAGTAGTGAGACTTAGATGGGCTTAAGTGCATATCATAAACTGACCCAGTTTGGTTTAATTGATTGATAGTAAAACTGTGTAGTCACATGTGTCAGCACAGGCTACCATTTTACGTAGTGCATCCCTTAATTTTTGAGAGGTAACTTTCTGATTTACTGTTGTACCAACGTAAAGTACCCCATCAATAATCTCAACTCTAATAGGATGGTCAGGATGACTGGAGAAAGGGGAATCAGATTCAAGAAAGACCTAACATGGTAAAAGCCCAAAAGGGCAAAACCTGCCCTTGCTGCGCAGGTTTCATGGCAGATTCACGTTGCTCCAGTGTGCTGACTTGTAGCTCATGAGCAGTTTTATTTCCATCCACTGTATCTGACTCAGAAAGTAGTACATAATCTATGTTTGTGCCTAGCAAAGAACCAATAGTGCCTCAAGGAAAAAGACACAAATAAAAGTGCACCCACTAATACACAGCAATAACAATTTAAATTTATTCTTTATCAATCTAATTAGCTTTACAATGAGAAACACAGAGTGGGAAATAAATGACAGTAGCACAGCTAACTGAAGGACATAATAGTTCATTTACCTTTTCTGCCTCAGTCCCCGTTTCTAGCTGCTGCTTCTGTTTAATGCAGATCTGCCCCACTTTGGCCAGGAGCTCATGTGGGTGAATGAAGACTCGTGAGCTCAAGAGGAAAGTGAAGATGTAAGTCCTCTGTGGAAGCAGATAGAAAAAAAAAAATAAAAAAATACCACAAGTTGAATAACTTTAGCAAAAATAATCTGTCTTCCTTGGAAAAACTATTCCATAAACCACAAATGTAAGTTTCTTTCATTTAAACTTTTTATAATTTTTCATTTCTCCAGAGATGTGGCGGTCTTTTCTAGCTCTGTTAAAACAAAATGCTGCAGGCTTCAAGTCTGTTAACCGTCATGTTTTTGGATTCCCAAATTATTTCCCTTTAAAATGTCAAACTTAATATGCCTAACTAGTCATCGCTTAACAAAAAGACAAATGAAGTATGTCCAATGTAGAGCGTTATGCCTCTTGAACACCACTATTACTGCTGCTGTGTTTCTTTAAGAGTGATTGTTTTTCACTGAGCTGCAGAAAACTGCTTCATGTGTATTCCAAACCACAGCTGTAGTTTCTTCATGTGTGGGTTTTCTTGTTCCTTTTTCCCCACAATCACTGACACAAGCTCTAGCTTAGATTGTGGCCATATGACAATAATTTAGTTTTAAGCTTGACTTTACTTATTGGAGGCCTGTTTCAGAGACTTTTGAGTAAGAACTCTGCTAATAAATGCCAACAATTATGATTTCTCATTAGAAATAGCCTCTCCATTTGTATTTTAGAAGCTGTAATGCATTGTAATCAGTCATACTCTGGATACTTTAGTAGAAGTGAGAATGCCTTCATGCCCTAGTCTTCCTTCAGTGTTTGAAACTTGCCTTCTGTATTTGAATGTAATTGCCTCAGTAAAGACAGTAGCATCTCATAAGCACTTCTGTTTTTCCTTTGGGCTTTTTGACAAAATTTGGAGTTAAGAAATTGTAGGGGATCTCATTGACAACGGATTTCAATTAATCTTTGTTACTTTTGCAGTGTGTAGTGTTACTTTGTACCGTGTTTTTAGAAATGTGATTTGGCAGGCCACAGCTAGGTGTGCATATAAACAGTCAATGTGCATCTATGCACTTTCCCTTGGACTGGGCAAGTAAACTGAGACATCTAAAACTTTAAGACCAATTTTCTAAAATACGGTATCTCTACTATTATCTACCGAATCCTGCTGCTTGCAGTCTCTGAAACACACTTGTAGTGTGTTTTAGGGTATCTTTAGAACTCAAAAAAAGTTATGGGGTTTATCTCCCTAATCACAATAAAATGTGCTATTAATGAAAAATGCTTCCACTCCTTTAGTACTCAGTGTGCCCTATGATAACAAATTTAGCACCAAAACCCTCCAAATAGCAGAAGGGGGGAAAAAGGAAGGTTTTTTTTTAACAGAATAAATAAAATTAACTAGAAGTCACAGTGTTCTGGGAGTGAGTGAACAGTTTAATAGACTAAGTATCTATCTATTAAACATCCAACTCTGTCCTGAGCTTGTGGAAGAAGCTAATGAAAGAACAGAGTGGAAATGTGGTACAGCATAGGGATTTAAAATGCTCACTCCGATCTGAAGTTCTCATTAGCACCGGGGTTCATGTATTAAATTAGGAATAGCATTAATTCTGTAAAATCAAAACTGGAGTTAATCCATAGTCTTTGCCTTGTCTATTGTTTATAGATAGAGGAAGACAGGAGGAGAAGGGTTAACTGGATGGACAGTTTGGGTCAGGTGCTTGGTTAGTGCTTCCACTGATGCCTATAGAAGATGGACAGCTGTGGCCACCTAACAATAGGGCTCTTGGTGACTCCAAGCAGGTGGCCAGGGCAGTGACAGGACACTGACAGCATGGCCTCCCTTCTTGATGGTGTGGTTGCAAACATCCCACACAAATGTAATCGTGGAAAATTAAAGAAACCAGGCTTCTGTTTGGTGTTTTGTTTATGTGTCTCCAGAATTTCAGAGTTTATTTTTATGTTTACAATGACAAAAAAATTGAAGTTATTAATTTTGAAAAGAAATTCAATGTAGCTCCTATGCCTACATCTGGAAACAGTTGATGATGTTGTGTCAGCTTTGGGGAAGCTTTATAAAAATCTATGGTACTGTATATGGTGTGTTATGGGCACTAAAATTAGGCTGAAGAGCTAACCTGATTCACAAAAGGGGACTTGGTTGTGTTATGGAACAGCATATCAGATCTTTTATTCTTATGCATGTGAGAACAAGCCCTAAACTGATAGACTTCCCATTCAGAATGAAAGCATAAGAAAGAATAGTGTTGGGTTGTGAGATATTGAGATTTTTTTTTTTTGGAGGGGGGTGGGGGGCTGGGACTGTGGTTATTTTTATGTTTTAAACCATGCCTGGCTATCCTCTCTATCATCTGTTATTTTTTTTTTTGTAGCCAGCTTCTGTGTTCATCAGTGTCGTCCTGAACTTAAAACTGTGAGTCTCGATTATCTGGGAAAGGAATTTAGCTGTTGGGTGTGTCAGCTATTGGTAGCAGAGGATGGTTCAGTGCGACTGAGTTTCCCCAAGACTGCGGTAAGCAGCTAGAGGAGGGGAGTGGGAAACTTCGTCTGGGAGACGTGCTGCTTGGGCGCATCAGCGGGAGCAGACAACGGCGTGAGGTCGCTCCTCACCTCCCAGGCGCAGCTATGGAAACAGAAGCTG
>VWZL01003391.1:4967-15921 GCA_013396915.1 Stercorarius parasiticus | reverse complement strand
GAGGCTGATTTGCTTACTCCAGGAGGCTGGTCCCTGGTGAACATTCCCCAGGTGTGCCAGTTCATGTCGCGACGAAACATGGTGTGCTCGGTTTCCCCAAAGCCGTACACGTACTGGGAGGGCAGGCGGGTGGAGATCTGAATGAACATGTCGCTGAAGGTGAACGTCGGGAGCTGGGAATCCCAGCTGAAATGGAGGAAAACGGAACAACGTGACACCGATTTCGGCACTGGGCGTCCTCTTTTTCCCTAAAAATCCCGTTATTTGC
Organism: Stercorarius parasiticus; assembly: GCA_013396915.1. Taxonomy (NCBI): domain Eukaryota; kingdom Metazoa; phylum Chordata; class Aves; order Charadriiformes; family Stercorariidae; genus Stercorarius; species Stercorarius parasiticus. The sequence goes on along the minus strand of VWZL01003391.1, from coordinate 15,653 downwards.
AAAAGTTGGAAGGGAACTCTTACGGTTGTCAAGGAGAGCCAAACAACGTTAAGACTTTTTTTTCATTTTTAGAGTTTAATGCTGGGGGGTTTTGGTGCAGATTTTGTTGAAATGTTAGGGGGAAAGGGAAAGGGAAAGGGAAAGGGAAAGGGAAAGGGAAAGGAAAAGGAAAAGGAAAAGGAAAAGGAAAAGGAAAAGGAAAAGGAAAAGGAAAAGGAAAAGGAAAAGGAAAAGGAAAAGGAAAAGGAAAAGGAAAAGGAAAAGGAAAAGGAAAAGGAAAAGGAAAAGGAAAAGGAAAAGGAAAAGGAAAAGGAAAAGGAAAAGGAAAAGGAAAAGGAAAAGGAAAAGGAAAAGGAAAAGGAAAAGGAAAAGGAAAAGGAAAAGGAAAAGGAAAAGGAAAAGGAAAAGGAAAAGGAAAAGGAAAAGGAAAAGGAAAAGGAAAAGGAAAAGGAAAAGGAAAAGGAAAAGGAAAAGGAAAAGGAAAAGGAAAAGGAAAAGGAAAAGGAAAAGGAAAAGGAAAAGGAAAAGGAAAAGGAAAAGGAAAAGGAAAAGGAAAAGGAAAAGGAAAAGGAAAAGGAAAAGGAAANAGAGAAAAAGAGAAAAAGAAAAACTGGACTCATGGAGTTTAGAGCAGACCAGGCGATAACATTTTTTGGCAGGAAAAGACAAAACCGGGAAAAAATAGAAGAAAGACAAGGGGAGGGGAAGAGCTGATGAATGAGAAATGAAAAGGAACAGAATGAAGCCAAATTCAATTAAATATAAAAAGAAAACTGGAATTAACCAACCGAAATGAAAAAAAAAATTAAAAATGAAATGAAAACGAAATTTAAAAACAAAAAAAAAAGTCGAATTTAAAAAATGAAAGGAAACGAGCCGGGCTTACATCACCGTCCCCGTGCTTCTGCGTCGAACCTGGATGCCGAAGGGTTTGCTCTGAACCGCCACGTCATAAAGTCGCTTCTCGGCTGCGCTTTCCGGGGACTCGGGGAGATTTAGCGGTACCGGCACCTCGTACCTTTCGTTGGCGTAATCGTAAATCTACGCGTGGAAGAAGAATTCATTTCAGCCTCCGTGGAATGCGCATAAATCGGCAAGTTACGGGGTTGGGGTTTTTTTTTTTTTCCCCCCAAGGATTCCGGGTGAAAATAGCGAGACAGCAATTTTTTTGTGTTCCTGTTGACCGCTAGAAATTGATCGACAGAGTGGAAGACGCCGAGTCGGGGACGGAATTTACCGTTATCATTTACCAAAAATGATGAGAGATCTGAATTCCTTAAAAACGCGGCGGTAAATTTGCCGAGACGCGCCCTTTCTTTCACCACGTATCCTTTCCCACGTGCCTTCAAAATATTTGGCTTGGGAACTAAAGAACCTGAACTGGGAACCGGGAACGACTCGTTTAATTACTTAAACATCGATCGAAGCGTGGTTTTACGTGCGCTACATCGATCTCACCTTTTTGGTTGAATTTTTAAATTTTTAGGCAGGTTTAATAGAATTTTTTGGGGGTGGTTTTTTTTTCCCCTTCAGGTTTTGCGTATCGTGTAAGCTGGCGCGTGCCGATTCAAGACGCAGAGAGATAAAAGCATGATTAAAAAGCGGAAATTTGGGGGAGGGGGGAGGGAATTAACCAGAACCGGTATCGCCAGAAATGACGCTGTTTTTTCGCCCCGGCGGGAAAAACGCCGAGTGGGAGAAATCCCCCGTTACCTTAAATTGCAGCAGGTGGTCGTTGTGGTATTTCACCTCCAGGCGAAGGCTGCCGATGGGCGACGTGGATTTCTCCCGGCCTCGGCCTTCGCTCTTGGCGAAGGTGAGATTGGCCGTCACGCCCCACGGCGCGTATTTTACGTCGGCGACGGAATAGGCGTTGGCGGAGCCGTTGTAGTAGCAGTAGGGCACGCCCGGGTTGACGGTATCTTCCTGCGGAGGGAAACACCACGAGGGAAATATTTGATTAGGTATTTGCTTCCTGACTTTTTTTTTTTATTATTATTGTTATTATTATTTAGCAGCAAGAATTCCAAAATTTCTTTTTTTTTTTTAACCTAGCCCACGTAGCATTTTCTCCCAAACTTCCCGCCGTTATTAAACAAAGGAAAGTCGCCAACCCCCTCATTTTAGGCTCTTTTAAACGTAATTAATGAGTTCGGGGCTGCCCGGTCCTGCCCGTGTTATGATTTAACATCGCCGCTCTCCGCGGCCTTCACCAAAGGTTAAAAGCCACCAAAAAAAAAAAGAAAAAAAAGATTTGTAAGTCTCGATTTTTGGCCATTTTCGGACACTTTCAGGACGATGCGCCCAAAGTTGGTTCAGCGACATCCCATCGGCTTTTACATTTCAGAATTCCCATCGCGAATCGTGTTTTCTCTTATCCCCCTGGCAAGGCCGAAGCAACGTTCTGTTTCTTCTGGGATTGCGTAAAAAACCACCCGAATTATTCTCAAGCGAGGTGTGCCGACGTCGGCTAACGCGTCGTCTTTCCACCTCTGAATAACGAGNCCGCCACGTGTAAAAAATTAAACCTCGCCTTTAATTCCTAACGCATGTTTTTCTCACCCAATCCGAAGCCTCTTTCGACTCGAGAAAGGCTTTAAAATATCCCCAGCTCGTAACCTGGCCAGAAGGTGCTTCCACGCGAAATAGTCCCAAAATCTCGAGCTAGAAACAAATATTTCTACGCACGCGACAGATTTCGGGAAATTTAGCAGGAGCGGCCACCAGGATTTTCACATTTTAAGCCAAAGGGGTTTTTTGGGGGGAATGATGGACTAACGTTATTTGAAGGAGGATTCGAAAGAGCCTCCCCATCCGTGCCGGCGTATATTTACGGCCGTGAAATAAAAATTATCCGGTAAAAAGCTTCAATCCCGGCAATTTTGCTGGGGTGTATCTGATAGACGGGGACGCAACCGGTGAAATTCACGGAAGGACGAAAATTTCTCCGAGGTTTCAAGGATTTTTTCTGACGCTCGATTCCAGAGGAATCGGATTTTTTATTTTTTTTTTTTTAAATATAGTTCTTTATTTACTACTTTTACTTCTTTATTTTCCGATGGATGTAAGAGAAAATAAAGCAAAAAGGCACCAAATAAAAAAAATAAAAAGCCCTGCAGGTCCCGGCTGTGGTGGCAGAGTTGCGCGAAGACGGCGATTTGTTTTTACGACCCCCGTACTATTCGTCACCCTCTTTCGAAAATTCCCGCCTTTTCCCGCTAGTTTTTCCCCAGACTTCGGGAAACCAGAAGTCATCGAAAATGGCGCTGCTTTCAATAATAGTAAAAAAAAAAGATATTTTTCAGTCTTGGGCCGGAAGGGCGAACGAGGCGGTTTCTTTTGTCGTAAAAAATCCAAAATGACGTGAAAAATAAAGTTACGGTTTTTAAGGCCCTTTTTCCTGACGGTTTGGTTGTCACGATTTTTTCACTTACGGTCCAGACACAGCCCAGCTGTTCGCATTTTTCCCGGGATGCGTCCGGACCGGGATAACAATCGTATTTCTCCTTGGCGCCGGTTCCTAGCGTCCATCTCAAGGAGTAGGATTTTCCCAGTTCCAGCCGGAGCCCTCGTACCAGAGCAACCTGCAAACAGCAAACGATAAACTGGTATCAAATCCCACTAATTCCGGGGGGTTTGGGTTGTTTTTTCTTCGGCTCCTGAAAGAGAAGAAACCGCCCGACCGCAGCAACGCGGCCAAAATTGAGCATCTCTCCTGAGGCACCGGGAGTTTTTAACGAATCCGTGCATCCGAAATTCCTGCACGGAAGATCTGGAGAAGGTCTGGAGGAGATCTGGGGAAGGTCTGCAAAAGATCTGGAGAAGGTCTGGAAAAGATCTGGAGGAGATCTGGAAAAGATCTGGAGGAGATCTGGGGAAGGTCTGGAGGAGATCTGGGGAAGGTCTGGAGGAGATCTGGAAAAGATCTGGAGAGGGTCTGGAGGAGATCTGGAGAAGGTCTGGAGGAGATCTGGAGAAGGTCTGGAGGAGATCTGGAGAAAGTTTGGAGAAGATCTGGAGAAGACTTGGAGAAGGTCTGGAGGAGATCTGGAAAAGATCTGGAGAAGGTCTGGAGGAGATCTGGGGAAGGTCTGCAAAAGATCTGGAGAAGGTCTGGAGGAGATCTGGAGGAGATCTGGAAAATATCTGGAGAAGGTCTGGAAAAGATCTGGAGAAGGTCTGCAAAAGATCTGGAGAGGGTCTGGAGAAGGTCTGGAGAAGGTCTGCAAAGGATCTGGGGAAGGTCTGGAGAAGGTTTGGAGAAGATCTGGAGAAGACTTGGAGAAGGTCTGGAGAAGATCTGCAAAAGATCTGGAGAAGGTCTGGAGGAGATCTGGAAAAGATCTGGAGAAGGTCTGGAGGAGATCTGGAGAAGGTCTGATCCCACAAGTCCCGTGGAAGCACCCTTAGAGTAAGGAAGTTCTTCCTCACATTAAGATGGAATTTCCCGTGTCCCGGTTTGTGCCCGTTGCCCCTTGTCCTGTCACCGGCCACCGCTGAGAAGACTCCGGCCCCATCCTCTTGCCACCCACCCATTAGATAGCGATGAGCATTGATGAGGTCCCCCCTCATCTTCTCCAGGCTGACCACCCCCAGGTCCCTCAGCTCTTCCTCCACGGAGAGGTTCTCCGTTCCCTTCAGCATCTCCGCAGCCTCCACTGGACTCTCTCCAGCAGTTCCCCGTCCTTCTTGAACTGGGGGGCCCGGAACTGGACCCAGTTCTCCAGCTGTGGCCTCCCCAGGGCAGAGCAGAGGGGGAGGAATCCTCTCTCCGCCTGCTGGCCACCTCAAGGGACCACTGGCCACGTTGGCCACAAGGCAACTTGGTGCCCACCAGGACTCCCAGGTCTCTCTCTGCAGAGCTGCTCTCCAGCAGGTCAACCCCCAACCTGTCCTGGTCCGTGGGGCCACCCCAGGAGACCACCGGCCATGTTGGCCACAAGGGCCCTTCGCTGGCCCACGGGCAACTGGGTGTCCACCACCAAAACAAAACTAGAACGTCGCATGCAACGTCTGAGGGCAAAACCGAGATCCACCTTCTTTAATATCACGATAAGAATGTTGTTATCGCAGCAAGTATCAAAACCGCGCTTTTTGCTAAAATAGGACCGAATTCTCCCCTTTTTGACATATAAACCAGGGGAGGCCCCAACCCCGGGGATTTTCCATTCCGCTTTTCCGACGGTTTTTTTACCTTGTCCGTGGGGTTGTAGGTGATGTTGGGAGACGCCTCTTGCACGCTGTTGTTCTGCGTCACAGTCACCGCCACCGGTTCCCGCGGCAACCCCAGAATTTTGATTTCTTCAAAGGCCAGAGCGTGGGGGTCGCTGTAGTTGTTGTGCGCCACGCTCATCTGCAGAACGTTCTGGGGAAGAGGGAAGTCGGGATGAAATTCCTCCGGAGTAACGAGGAACGATTCCGTTTGGCAACCGAATTGCCAAAATTGCCTCCCGATTTCAGTATTTCCCCCGATTTCGATACTTCTCCCGACGGGGATTTGACGTGATGAGCAACTATTTTTTTTCCCTGTTATATCCATTCTATGTTTGTACGTACACTATATATAGATATAAAAGTATTTAAATATAAATATACATTTTATGCATACGGCGCATTTTAATGCATATTAAAAATTTTTATTTTAATGCGTATCAGAAATTTTTATTTTAACGCCCATTACGTCTTGGGCTGTATTATACCTAAAACTTCCTAAGCCTCGAAAACCCGTGACGTAGATGCTCTGGGTTTCGATAATTTCTCGCCTCCTCCTCTCGCTTACCGTAGACATTCCGACACCATTTTTTTCTCCAAAATACGAGGATTTTTGGACAATTTTTTTAAAATCTTTGAGGCTCGCGAACCGTCCGTTCCCCCCCTTTCCACCGCCTTTTCTGCTCTATAAACTGTTATAAACTCTATTTTTTTATTTATTTTTTTTTTGTTCTATAAAGTAACGGGGAACATTCAGGTATTAAAAATTATTAGGGGGGGAAAAAAAGACAAATGTCGTATTTCCATCTCGGTCAAGGGAAAAATACCTCGAAACGGCACCTCTTAGACTTTGTCGAATAGTTCATTTTTCAGTCGGCGTTTTAGGAAAATTAAAGAGGGGGGAAAGGAATATCCGGGGGACGTATCAGCGATTAAAAATCGAAATGAAAATCAGATCCTTTAAAAAGAAAAAACAAAAAAAAACGTATATACTTACGTTGGAAACTTTAAAGTCGTAGAAAATGTAGGTTTTGCTGTCGACGGTACCTGAAATGTGGAGAAAAAAGATGCCAGTCGCAGGGGGGGAAGGAGACGGCGGCAGAAAAAAGAAAGAAGCCGGAAGACCAAACCAACCCAAACTAATTATCCTCGTCATCGTCGGAAACCCTTCAAAAATCGGCCGCGGGACAACCTGTAAAACCCTAATGATTTTTTTGAAGGGGGGGGNNNNGCGGGGGGGGGGCAAAAAAACCACCTAAACCTGCCCGTTCTTTTTTTCTTCTTCTTCTTTTCTTCTTCTTCTGATTTTCTTATTATTCTTGACCTTCGAAAACTCTTTCCTCTTCCTTTCGATAGCTTTTCCTGGCTGCCTGTCGGAACCCCCTATTTTTTTTTTTCCCCCCAATTATTTTTCCCTCTTGGGCGAGGAGGAATTCATCAAATTAAATCCAATCGAATTAAATCAAAATATATTCACGCCAAATCTGGGCCATTTTAGTGTATAATTTTGATGCGTTTTAGTAATTTGACTCTCTAGGGTTCAGGAACTTCTAGTTTCTAACCCGCATTTTATTACTAAACAAAGCTCCAATAGTTTTCCCGGGATTTTTTTTTTTTTTTTTCTCTTGAAAACCCCATGAAGTTTCCCGCGAATCTGTGGGAATATCGATTCCGGAAGGCGCTAACGGGAATTTGCCGTAAAACGACGCCCTTTTCTCGAGATCTCGCGTCGGGGTTGCAAAGCAAGCAATAGACTCCGTCAAATAAGGGTGATAATCGTCATCGTGTCACCATTTAGTAGCAATAAAACCACCAAATAATCTGCCTTTAATGCAAGCTTGAGCCTTTTCGAAAACATCTGCCCCAAAATTAATAATTTCAGAAGACATTTTTGAGCCGCTTTCTGGCTTTTCTAGAAAAAATATACGTCGGAAGGTTGGGCCAAGGCTTCAAAAAAAACGCCGGAAGGATTTGGGCGTCCAAAGTTAGTCGAACCTTACGGAAAGCGGGCGCCGAACCGAAGCCTCCGAAATAAACGTTAGAAAAATTCGCGGTTCTTCGGGGTTTTTTTTTCCCCCGGAATACCTTCAGCTTTGTTAAAGGAAATGGCTTTTTTTTGGGGGTGGTTTTTTTTTTTTTTTGGTCGGTCGGTTGGGTTTGCCGGTGCGCCGGCATCGCCTCTGCAGGCGTTCGTTTTCACGATTAAAAATAAAAAAAAGAATTTAGCCGAAAAGTCAAGGCTTTCCTCACTCGCGTTGAGTCACGGCCTTAGTGCGACACCAACCTTTTTTCCTAAAAATAAATTTAGCCTAAAATTCAAGGGTTTTTTTCCACTCGGGGTGAGTTACGTAGACTTTAGCATTACGCAAAACTTTTTTTTCTTAAAAAGGACGTAAATTGTTCGACGGGGAAAAAAAAAAAATAAAAAAAAAAATCGCTCGGGAGCTGAGCCGCAGGGAGCCCGTCGCAAGAGGTTGCGGGAATTCGGCCTGAATTTGGCGGGAATTCAGATTTCTAGATTCCAACGTTTCTGCTGATTTCCCCCGAGGAATTTAAGTCATTCTGAGCCGTTCGGGAAGCGCACGAGGTTTTTTTGTCTCGGACGGAATTCTTTTTTTCGGGAAACAGGGATTCGGCGTGTTCTCGTACCCGTGGAAACTCCTTCGGGTGCGGAGGTCAAGATACAAGCAATTTCTTACCTTTGAATTTAATAAAATCTAATGAAATTTCTTTTAAAAAATTATTGAATTACATTTAAATTACTGGAACGTGATTAATTATAATTTTTAAATTACTAAAAATTACGGAATAGACTAAAAATTACTAAAAAATGATTAATTATAATGATTAAATTATTGAAAGTGACTAAATATACTAAAAATTACTAACCTATGATGGATTGTAATTATTAAACTATTAAAGATTACTAAAACAATATACCGTAATATACTATAATATACTGAAATCACTAAATGTACTAAAAATTACTCAAATATTATTAATCATTATTAAATTATTAAAAATTACTAAAATAATTTACTATTATATCTAGAATATACTAAAAATTGCTAACTATACTACTATACGAAATGTACGGAAAATTACTCAAATATTATTAATTATTACATTATTCAAAATTACTAAAACAATATACTATAACATACTAAACGTTACTAAAAATACTAAAAATTACTAAAATATGATTAATCGTAATTCTTAAATTACAAAAAGTTACTAAATATTTAGGTGTATAAATATCTATCAATAGATCAACGAAAATGTATTAATCGCGACAGTTTTGGTTAAGAGTTGGCGGGATTTTTACATCTCGGGAGACCCGAACAAGAAGAAAAAAAAATAATCCGAAAATCCGAACAGGAAGAAAAAATAAAAGCAAGAACGTTTCAAAAATAAAATTTCAAAGAAATGTCACAAATTAATAAATAAATTTCCAAAAAAATAAAAATTTAGAAAATTGGTAAGAGTTTGTCACGTCTTTTTATATATTTTTTTTTTTTAGATTTTTTTAAAATTTAAAATCTTTAATGTCAGAAGTTTAAAACCGATTTTAAATTTTATTCTTTTTGCAAAATTTTATCTTCCTCCCGTGAAAAGGGCTTCAACGATTCCAAATCTATTCCAAGAATATTTTGCGTTTCGTTGATAATTGGCTACGGCCGTCGATTGAGTCACCTGTGGATTCTCCGTCGTCCCAGAACAATTCCCCAACGGCTTCGTCGTTGTCGTCCAGCGCCACGATGAGACCCAGGGGATTCTTACGGCTGCGGAAAAAGAAAAAAAAACCAAAAAAACCACCATTTCGGACGGATAATGAATCTCCCGGCGGCTTCGAATGCTGGCGTTCGGAGCCTCGCGTTCAAGGAGGCTTCAAAACTCGGAGAATCGTCTGGCGTCGAGTCCCCGCTGCCCGAGGGTTTCACGCGAGAGAATAAAATCCGGAAGAAAAACAAATTTTAAGAAAATTAAAATGCGACACGGGATTAAAAAAAAAAAAACAAAAAAAACCCCAAAAAAACCCCAAAAACCAAACCAGAAAACCCTCTCTTTTAAACACGTTTTAACATTTTTTGTGGCCGTTGGCCGCGGCGGGGAGCGGCCGCCGACGTTTATTCCCAATTTTCAAAGTGCGAATGTTAAATCCTACTAAATGTACTGAAAAACACTAAAATACGATTAATTATTCCATTATTGAAAATGACTCAAATAACAGACTGTAATACACTAGAAATTCCTGGATATACTAAAATTTACTAAATATACTACTCTACTAAACAGACTGAAAACTACTAAAATACTATTAATCATCATTATTAAATTATTAAAATTACTAAAATAATATCCAACATGCTAAAAATTACTAAATATGCGAAAAATTACTAAAATACGGTTAACTGCAGTTATTAAATTACTAAAAATTACTAAAATAATATACGATAGTATACTAAAAATGACTAAATATACTAAAAAATACTAAATGTACTAAAAATTACTAAAATATGATTAATTTTTATTATTAAATTATTAAAAATTGCTAAAATAATACACTAAATATTGCTAAAATGTGATTAATTCTAATTATTAAATAAGTAAAGATTACTAAAACAATACACCATAATATACTACAACATACTAAAATTACTAAATATACTAAAAATTACTCAAATACGATTAATTCTAATTATTAAATTATTAAAAATTACTAAAACAACGTACTATTATATGCTATAATATACTAAAAANTATTATTCTAATGAAATTATGAAAAATTACTAATCTACTATTACATTCTATAATATGCTAGAAATTACTAAATGTACTAAAAATACTAGAATACTGTTAACGATTATTGTCTACTAAAAATTATATATTATATATTTATATATATTATATATATTATACTATCGGATACTATTATATACTAAAAATTACTAAATGCACTAAAAACTACTAAACATGCTACGCGAAATATACTAAAAAATACTAAAATATGATTGATTACAATTATGAACTGATTAAAAAGTACTAAAATAATCTACCGTTACATTCTATAATACACCAAAATTTACTGAATATACTAAAACCCCCTAAATATACTCCTGTGCTAAATACGCTAAAAATTACTAAAATACGATTCATTATTAAATTCTTAAAAACCCCCTAAACCCGCATTCTATTGCAGACTACAATATACTCAGAATGACTAAATACACTCTACCGAATACACTAAAAATCGCCAAAAATCTCATGAATCGCTATTAAATTATTAAAAATGGCTAAACCAACGTACTGTTATATCCTAGAATATACTAAAAATTACCAAACATACTAAAAATTACTAAACGGCCTCCTCGTAAACCCGTAATATTGCGACATAATACCGTCCTACTGTTAATAATGCTAATAATAAAAATTAATAATCATAATCACGACGATTACGATACCGGTAGCAGTAAT
>VWZL01003390.1:754862-849443 GCA_013396915.1 Stercorarius parasiticus | reverse complement strand
TTCTATTATTATTATTTGCTATTTTCTTATTTATTATTATTTTCATTAAAGTAGTTTAGTTCTTTTTCTAAACTTGTAAATCTCCTTATCTCTTCCTCTCCTCTCTGAGGAGAGAGGGGGGGGAGGGCCATCTGTCATTCCGATTGGCCAATACGGCCAAAACCACGACAATGTCATTCTGGTATATTAGAGTCTGAAAACATGAACTCATGTATGAAGAAGCAAACGCCCAGATAATGTGATATTCTTTCCCACAGCAATATTAAGCTAGCCAGGACAGAGACATAATACAGCCTGAATCAGCTGGGAAATCAGGTCATAGTAGCAACACAACATAGCACGTATGCACCTCTGTTTTGGTAAAATGAATAAACCTGTGCATGAATAAATTACTAAAAACCAAATCAAGTGCCTGAAAACCTGCGAGAAAATGGGGAACAAGATTTGCTGAAGAGCAGCACAGAAATCGTTCACCCAACTCTACAGACAATACACAAAATGACCTCCAAAATTCCTCTGCCAATTTATGTACAATTTGTTTAAGTACTTATTAATGATATGTCAGACATACGTCTTCCTTTAGCAGGCAGTAGAGGCTGGTGCTCCTCTCTGGGCATCAGAAGTTCTACCAATTTGATTTCTATGTTTCATTTGTATAATAAAGTGTACGAATGTTAATAGTCCCCAAGTGCATCTGCTAGCTGGCATTTATAAAGTTCATCAGGAGCACTTAAACTTTTTTATCTCAGATGGGATGGTACAACATTCCCCCTGATTTACAAGAGCCATTTATCAAAGGCAACACCTGCTGCAACACAAATATCAGCCAAGGTCATTTTTTGATCTAGTACGCTGCCACATCCACTGATTTTCTAACTTCTACCACCTTTCCACAGCGTTGTCTGGAAAAAGCCTTTTTCATTTACCTTCGTAATGTTCATAGCCGTACCTAATTCACATTTCCAGAAGCTATATCACAGGAGGATCATTCCCGTCCACCTACTTTGCAAATGAGCAGGAAATTCTCCCATCAACGCCTGGGGAAGACATACCTAATAACTTCCATTAGTATTAATAGAAGTTGCCAGCATGGATCTCTGTGCATTTTATTGAGAGAGAAGACTTCAAATTGGACTCTGAATGTTTTCATTTATTTTTAATTGTGTAAGTAAACCCATCCAAAAATCCAATGGAAGATTTACTTCCTTTCTAAACTGTTTCTGGATGAAATGTTAGCACCTTCCTAAGGGAATAAAAAATGAGTCAATATTGCTCATGAGAAGCCAGGTACTTTCCAATAATAAGAACTATAAAATCGCACTTCAATGCAAAAAGGAAAAAGAAGAAAAAAGAAAGGGAAAATGCTGTTAGAACTATAGCAAACTTCTGCTTTTAAATTAGGATATTAATTATTAAAGAAGAGTGGTCCATCTTTAATTTGCACCATTTCACAGTTCAGTATAATCTGACCTGCAGTAAAGAATATGTTTTTCTGGCTAATATAAAATGATATTGTCAACAAATGTGTTGCTACCCTGATGACTAAAACATATCACCTCAGTTGTGCCCTCCAAACTATATCTTCTTGGCAGAGTGATGTCATTGTCACACTTCCCATTTGTTTTGATTCATTCAATGTCCCTTGTTGTACATCGGAAGCAGGCTGTCGACACGGTGAAATGGCTGGTGTGATACTGATGGCTTGTCAGGGAGAAGCATTCTGCAGACACAATAAGCAAGGAAATTCACTGAATGGCGTTGTCATGGGTAGTGGAAAAACTGATTTTGGGGGTCTTTTTACTTACTGATTTACGCAAGGACTTCTGGAAAGACCAAGGTAATTGGTAAAACCACAAATTACCTGAAAAATTTGGGACCTGTCTTTGAAATCTTAGACTATTCTTTGCATCTGAAAACTTTTTTTGAGAAGAAAAGCAGCAATACAAATAATGACATCTATGCATGTTAGCAAATCACCTACATCTAGCATCCAATATTTAGAAATTGAGATGATATAACAAATTATTTAAATCATTTACGCTCCATTTTGGTTAGCACCATCAGCCCTTGCCCCTGGTCTGAAGGATGTTAGGCTGTTTTCTGCCCTGCTTTTGGAGAGGTAACCAAGAGTGATGTTTGTGCTGGCAGATCAGTTGTTAAAGCCTTTCAAGGGGCTCGGAATGAAGAAGCAAGCTGAAAATTTAATCCAAATAAGAACAAGAAAACCCATTATGGTCAACCTAAAAATGCATGAAATGAAGATGGGTTTGGCCCAATGCTCTATAATTAAAGAGTTGTGGGCTTTCAATCAGAGAAAAATGTCATCTCATTCACTTATTAGGTGCCAGAATAACTTAGCTTCATTTCATGGTTCTTGCACATAAATTGCGCTTAGATTGATCGGTGTGGAGAAGTTCTTCAGTGTTGTACATAGCAATTTATGTCACAGCAATTCCTTTGGGTTCTAAGGAGAAATAGAGCCATCCTAGCTGAAATATAATCACTAAGTATACCATGGCTATGCTACACCAGTCACCTTCATTTTCAGGTGCGTGCTATATGGTTGGGAAGTGCCAGGGAACAAAGTCAGGTGAATCGTTCACAAAAGTTTCTTCTCTTCTCATTGATTAGTCAGAAGCAGAGTCCTGCATTCACAGTTCGTATTGAGATGTGGGAGGAGTGGGGATGTGCAGTTTATTGTTAGTGTCATTGTGGTAAGAAGAAAGCAAACAGATGGGTTTTGCTGTTTTGACATAAAGCTCATTAAATCCGATACAATTTTTCTGTCTTAAGAAAGGCATCTCTATGGTTAAAGTTGGTCTGCCAAAATAAGATTAATCAGAGTTGTCAGGGTACGCACCTAAACATAACACATAAGCATGGGCAGACTCCTTCTCAAAGGAGATTCCAAGGTAGTTGTGTGTGAATTCCTTTGACAGCAAAGCCTTTTATATTGCAGTTCCTATGCAGAAATTGAAGAAGTTAAATTTGAACAATCAAGTCTGAAAATTATGTACAAAATCTCCAGTTGTCACAAAGCCTTTTGATGCCTCTTGTACATCTCCAGTGCTACTTTCTGTAATTAATGGGCAAGTGCCTGGTTATTACAAGATCGTCTTCCAACACAGATTTTTGTTGTAATAGTGTATCATAACTTAGACAACAGATCCAGAATATAATGAAAATATGACATGGAAAACTCAGGCAGAATAGCTAAGAGAAAACATGGCTTAGCCATATCTACAGGTAAAAAGGTGCCACAGACTTCTTATGTAGAGTTATATCACTTAGGAAAGGGAGATGACATCAGTCACTCCAGCCACCTACCTCGGGTGAAATCCAGAGCAGATAAAATTGGAAGCCAAATTTTCTATAGAGTCAAAATTAAAAAATAATTACTCTCCCAAAAACAGCTGCGTCCACCCAAATCTGATTCTTAAATCCAAGATGTGTCAGTAGCTCTGTATAATCTTTCAGCTATCAAATTGGTTCATGAGAGGTATTTGGGGGTCTCAGTCTTGGATATAGACACTATTCCTTAGCTTTAGCCTCCCAAAATATCCCAGAACAAGAAAGGATAATTACATCCTCAGTAAGTACTGACTCCTGTGTAAGACTTTCTTAGTAATGCTGAAGACATGGTTATGACATCTGACAGATCACTAGCACATTTTTTGTTAAAGCAGGTTCTGGGATAATACACAAAGTAAAGCCATATTTCTTTAGTTAACATTCCAAACAGAGATTTTTAACGTTCATTATAAATCATTAACTTCATCAGTATAGGTTTTAAATGACCAATATATTCCCCTTCTTGGTTAAACTCTGATTTTTTCTTTCACATGTTGATCTTGGGATTGATGAACTTTTCTTCAAAGAGCCAAAATACTGATTAAACAATGATTCGTAAGAAAATTATCATTATTTATTGATCCATATACTCAATAAATTACACAAATTGATCTGAGTTCAAATACTGTCACTTCTTTTTACACTGAGATCTCTAAACTTATTTTCATTTGGTTTGAATTAGCTAATTCCCAGATTAAGTATCACTATTGGAGTAGAGGCGTCAGAATCTAGCTAATCATCTCCTGGTTGCTTTGTGTAAAATGGATGCTTGATGTTATCTTTTGTAAACAGTACAATTATATCCCATAGTTTCCATTTAGTTTCTTATTAATCTCTCTTCAAATTATATTTTGTGGACTCCTCTGGTTTGGCAAAATCTATCAAAGGATGTTAAGCGTTTTTGCCACTGAAATGAAAAATACGAATATCATCCCTGGTGATATTTGCTTCAGAAAGTAAAATGGGAGAAATGGTATTAAAATACAGTCTAATCATTGAAGTCCAGATTAAACACTTTCACAGAGGAATCAAAATGTGTAAGCTGCTAAACTGTGGGCAGGTTCTGCTGCCTCGTTCATCGTGTAGGAGTGATCCTCAAAGAGCTGCCGCACTGCCAGCATGTCTAAGAAAGGAAGAGGTAAGGAAATCTTTACTCCACACTCTGCTTGCTCACAGTTAGAGAACAAGCTGCCACTCTGCCTCAGAACAGACGCAGAACAATTATCTTGCCAGAGCAGATCTGGAGGGAACTGATGGTTGAGTGAAGTCCTGACTTCTGGATGGGACTAGCAGGCACAACAGCCTCTCTCCCCTGGAAATGTTCTTTAAGTAGGAGAACAAGACTTGGGCCATTTGTACAGTATTTGCAATTGATCTGCTTTTGCACTGTGAGTTCAGCAGGTCTAGAGCACATCTGGCTGACGCTCATGCAGAAGACACCTGTGCAACACATGTGTGTGTCTTTCAGTCCAGGGAATCCCAGGCAGAAACGTGAGGAGCAGCTCCTGGCTTCTTCCATTGATTTACAAACACTCTGGAGAAAGTCAGAGACTAGTGTGTTCCAAAATGAGCAGGTTAGGAAGATGTAGTTATATACGCTATTTCAAAATGAGAAGTGGGGAGATTTGTGTCTTGCTCTGAAATATCTCACTGCCACACGTAGTGGTGGACCACTATTTTGAGTCCAGTTTAGACTAGCTTGCAGTTTGGCCCTATTTACTTCCATCATTCGCAAGTCTCAAAAACTGTTGTCATTAATAAATTTATTTTTCATGTGATCACAGATAACCCCCCCTTTTACCTCTGTACCTCCTCTGTCAGCATTTTCTTGAAATCCTTGGAAGACGAACCACTGAACTTGGTAGTTACAAATTCATGTGCTATGATTCAGAGCAGAGTGTCTCAGTGCAGATCTTCTGCCCCAATATTCTCACTTCATAACCCACACTCGAAGTCTTCCTAGGCTGCAAGGCAAGAGCACTACATTTCATTTTTATTTGCCCTTTATTGTAACAAAGTCCCTATGAAGACCATATGAGAGCTGTATAGTGTGGATATTTTTCATAAACAAGTTGTGTATTTTTGTCAGTTAGATTGCTTTCCAGTGCCTTCAGAAAGAGAACTTCAGCATAGCCACCACTCGCTGCAACTTCCTCTCGCATTTTTTTCCTGGTAAATCTGCTCACAAAATGTCTCTTCAAAAAGAGCTAAAAGAGATCACGTTCCCGAGCCTTATCAGATCATATCTAAAATAGACAAATCAATACAGCTCTGGTGGAACATTTCAGTCTTTCAAACAAAAACTACCAGAATCACTTATCAGCTACAAGAAACAACACAAATACTTGTAGACGCCTCCAAGCGACAGTGCAGAAGGAATCAAATTTGAACTGCAAAGCTTTGCATACAGATAACTTCAAGAGAATTTTTGGATGGGTAATTGAGTTGCAAAGAAGAGTGTTTAATGCAAGTGATACCTGTGATGTTATATTCAAAGGATGATACAGGATGGTAGATAGCTGGTAAATAGATCTGTATCCTATCTACCCAGTTCTAGGCAAATGCTGACTTGTGGATACAAATGAATACGGGTGAACGTTTACCAGCTGTCTTGAGAGTTTATGAGAAAAAATAGAACCTTACCCTGTGGTACACCTCATGACTATCAGTGATTATAGAGCCAGTTTGCATTCAGTAAATTTATGGTAATACTTCATGTCTAAAGGGAAGAGCGGTCCAAACTAGCAGACACTGTTTTAGGATCCAGACTGATTTGGCAATGGTTTTTGCACAATCAGATGATATTTTTTGAGCCAGTTTTCAACAGATTGGAACGGTAAAATTGCACAGCCTTTGCAAACATTTTCAAAAGTTTTAAGAACAAATCACAAGAAAGAAGATGAACAGATTTCACTAGGTTTGAGGCAACACTGAAAAATGTGTGTGGACAGACTTCATAGAGACAGCAAATATCTTTAATGGTAGCTGAGAAATGTTTGGAGATACAGGATGCACTGAAAAATGATTTTTTTCTTTTTTCTCCTTTGTCTTCTCTGTGCTGACTTCCTTCCAAACAAGCAAATCTTTTGATAATGGTGATTTGTTTGAAGTGTCGTTTATTATGACTTGCAAGAGTCTTCCCAAAGTCTCCAGGCAGGACAGGAATAAAGCTTACATATCATTAAAATGGCCAGAAATAGGTGGAAGAAGATATCCTGTATAAAAACATTTTACAGATATCTGAGTTTGCAATCAGTTTGCTGTCTTGTTTCTTACCAGCAAATTTTAAAGAGAAAACAGCTTTCACAATGGCAACTTTTAAAACACTGTTACTAATTAGAGCAAATTAAATTTAAAATAGCCATTTAGTGACTTCCACAGTAAACTGGTAAAGAACAATAGTATTCTTCAGAGAGCACATGCTTTGAGCAAATACATCTATTACAGTACTTCACCTATTAAAACTGAGCAATCCAATCAACCTGCTTGATTGAATTGATGGTAACATCTGGCATATGAGCCTGCTGATCTATTTAAAACTGTGAATAAGTTTACTCTCAGTTCTACATGTCACTGCCTTTCTTCTGTCTTTGGATGGCTTTTGCTGTTGTAGTTATACGGCTCTGGTAAGCGCTGAAGTCTCTGGTTGTGTATGTAAATATATTAATCACCTTGGCACAAGCAAGTCCCCTTTTAAAAACAGTGTCAGGTAGCGAACATTAAGCTTGTACCAAACTATTTCATCGTATTACATATTCCAGGTTCAGCTTTCAAGAAGCCGGAGGCTTTACAATAGCTTCAATACAATTTGCCTAATCTGAGAAAGGATGTGCAACCCAGGTTACACCAGGCAGCGCATGGTCAACATCTGAGAATTAGATTTAGAGCCTGAAGAATGTCTCCTATGCTCTGCCCCAGGCCCCAGAAGAAGTGGGTCAAAGAGGAGATTTCCAAGGTTTTCAGGGGAAGGATGAAATTTAGCTGTGCAGAGATTTTCTTTTGGCTTCATTTTTCCCCCCTTCTGTGATATAAATACACAAGTTATACATTGATCCAAAGGGTTGTTCTTTATCCTGACCATTACATGAATGTCAAGGAGCCAAGTCAGCTGGTGCCTGTGGTGAAATCTCAGATAATGGAGAAAAGTCCTGTGATTTGGGTGTCTGGTGAGTCTGTCCCTTGGAAACAGTGGCTTGAGAACGGAAGTTGTAAAGCAGAGCTAACCCTGGAACTTCATTCAGATTTAGGACATTTCCAACTAGAATTAAAAGTTCATCCAAAATCACACCCTTCGTATTACCGCACTACTTATTTGTTTCTGCAGCAAATTATATGAATCAGTCATGATGATGATAAGCAGTTCAATTATCTGTAAACCAAGCATTTACTCTTTTTGCCCTGTAAGGTACAACTTGTCTAATGGTAATATAATATGAGATCCAAGCTGTGTATCAAAGTCTCACACATCTTTAATGGACTGCGGTGCGCTGACAATTAATTATGAGCAAGGAGAAAAGTATAGCCGAGCCGAATGCAGATGCCCACCAGATTGCAGGCAAAAGATACCATAATAAGCACGTTTCATGTCAGGATTACTGATGATTACTGAGTATCACGGGTAGAAATCAACTTACACAGTTATTATTGAAGTATATCATAAAACAGAGGCTTGATTCTGTTAATAGGAAAATCAATGGGAAAAATAATATTTCACATTTCATATTTCATTTCTCCTCCTCAATCTCACGGACAGAAAAGATCTGACGAATACCTAGAGTAACTCCACTGGCTTTGAGAAGATGCACAAAGCATAATATAGTTCAGAACGCTGACATGGCAAAACTAAAAATGAACTCCTCTGGAAGGAGAGTTCTATTTCCCGATCAATCAGGTTGCAAACCACTGGGGTGTAAACTACCTGTCACTCATTCAGTGACCAGGTGTTGGTAAACCCTGTGTGAACAGGTCTCAGCTTCCACCTCAGCGTCTGCTTACTAGTAAATGAAATTTAAAGTTCTGAAATCACCTTTCTATTGAATCTCTATTATAAAGCAACTGGATTTGTTATACGCTGAGATTAAAACCAAAGCCATCACTGGTTGAACTTCATTTGACTCCTGGAAATGGTTGTCATCAGTGTGTCTAACACAATACAGTAAGAACAAGTTATTCAGTTTTTCAAGGCATTTCCCTTGGCCTCAGTGCTCAGGCACAGTGCTTTTGCAAGTGACAAGTGCCTAAAAAGAGTGCGTTCTCTGGCATTACAATAAAAGCAGATACTGAATGTGCTGTCATATACATGTCCTTTCGGACTGCCAGTGTTGCAGTGCCTGCGCTGTGTGGACTGGCAGTGATTTCTTCAGGTGGCAGGCATGGAACTGCAGCTCTATGCCACTTAACAAACTTGTCGGACACAACTACCTTTTGTTTTATGCTGTGGCTATGCTTTGTTGTCTGAAGCTGGCAATATGCTTCCATTTGCACGCAATTCATATTTTGCTTTAATGTCTAGTTTCACAGAACTAAAAATTTGACATTGACTTATTTATTTACAAGGTATAAAATTGTCATAAACTCAATAACCATTAAACAAAAACATTATTCCACCAAATCTCTGATAGATTCTGCTTCACTTTCATGGCCAGATTATGTATTTATTCAGTGTGATTGAAGCATGTGGTTAAGAACAAGAAGATTTTTACTAATGTATTGTATACAGAGAAGTTTCATATCATTTGGCTTATTCTTTTTGCATTTTTATGCATCTGCTCATTTTAAATTCATTTCATTTCCCATAAAGTCTGAATGATTTTTTGGTCTTTCTAGGTAGATTGTCAAACATATTCAGTTATAAGAAATATTTGGATTTTTAATTTATTTACAACGACTAAAGACTTCCTTTTAAGTGTAGTGCACTACAAATGCAAGGTACAGCTAATAACAAATATTTAGGCATACCTTGAAAAAACAGCCTTTTTGGACATAGGAAAATTTTGAATTTGAGAATTATTTTCATTCAATGAGGAGTGAAATGGAATTTTTACTCTTTCTGAATTTTCTGTAATACATTTTTAAAAATATTTATCCATTTCTGGTAAAACACTCAATGTAAATGGAAAATTTTAAGGATACCTTTTTTAGGTTTTTTAGTAAAAAATTAGAAAAAAATTGACTCAGCTGAGAATTTTGATGAAATTGACTGCTTTTCCATCAGCTATCATTTTAAAGTAAAGGATATGGTTTCTCTGCAATTTTCACTCATCTGTCAGAAACATTTAGCGTAAGTAGCAGAAGGCAAACTATCCAATTGCTATTAATCCATTTTGGAGCTAAGCAAATATTTGGGTTTTCTATGTGAACAACCACAGAGACACTTTTTGTATCCCAAATATTTGCTCACTTTCACCACATTAATAAATTTGAACGCTTAGATTGTGTAAAGTAAAATACCTCTATCTCATAAACGTGGTCACTAAGTTAATTAAAAGCAAAAAAAAAGAGAAAGGGATATTTTAATTGTTTGGCAACAGAAGATCACATAGCATGGTGGGTAAGCAGCAGAGCTCAAGGAGAACACATTAATATTAACTAGACAGTGCAGCAGAGGATAGGTTAATTAAAGAATAAAGAAGCAAGAATCAATCTTCCCAACTCAGACCTGCTGTCAGCTTTTGTAAGTTAAGCAGAGTCATGCCTGCTAAAGAAATGGATGTCAGACCTCCAGTGAAACCTCCTCTGCTTCTGGAAGCGATGTTAGCGTTTTAGACCTCAGTCCAGCCATGCCCGTAAGACTATACGGGAGCCCAATAAATAATGTCAGGGTGGTTCTGTAGAGCAAAATAAGTTCATTCATATGGCATGTTCACCTGCAAATTCACATTTCAATCAAACCTGCAGGAGGAAGGATTGAATTTTGGAAGGCAGTGAATCAGAAAAACATTCTGATTATCAATACGGCATATGTTCTCAGTGTGATGTAGTGGCTAATATAGTCGTCGGATGCATAGACATGTAGGGCTGCCTACCCAGTAAGGCATGGCCAAGTTATGAGTCAGGGCTGGGAGCAGCGCCTCTGTCTCAGGGCAGTGCTCCACGCAGACTAATCGATCTCGCCGAGAAGTGACAGAGCCCTCAGCTGTGCTGTTTTAAACCCACAGGAACACAACAAGTCTTGGGGAAAAAAAAAAAAAACAAACCAAAAAAACCAACTCATCGCTCTTGTACACAGTATTAGAGAAATCTGATGAAATATCATAGACGTGCTGTGGCCTCCGTTCAACTTAGCGAAGATTAAGATGAATGATTCGGTCATGGTGTACCAGCACAAACTCCCAGCCACCATCGCTCACTATCACTGGGCAGCTGTCACACCCAAGAAGGTTACTGTGCTATTGACTACAGCTGATGCACTCACGAGAGGTACGTAGGAAACCAGAGTGGTAACCAGCTCCACCTAATATTTTTAAGTGTCTACAGTATAGGCGTTTACAGACCAGCCAGGTTTATCAGCCCTCAGTACAGCTACTGAAGATCTAGATGATGCAGTCAATGAGATAGGACTCAGTTGCCTAAATATGGATATCTAATGCCATTTGGGATGCCCCGGAGGATGTCGTACATCTACACAGGGCTGGGCTATGACCTCATCCCTATGGAAGATCAGTGCCTTGCTGCACAGCAGCGGGACTCACAGGTGAGCCTACAGCATCTAATGATAGACACTGATGTTTTGGCAGCTGAATATTGCCACTAGAGAGTTATTTTTCTTCTCTGAGAATAGACGCCTACATTGGGAAGGTGAAAAGCTCTCTGGATTCACTATGTTTACCAGATTTCTATTCTCTATAATTGTCTAAACCTACCACATGTATAGGCACCAACTCTGTAATACCTAAATTTGGTATTTAAATCTGGGGCCTCATTTCTGGCGATCAAAAAGACATGGGAAAATGTACTGGATGTTCCAGGCTACACATTGCTGAGGCACAGGGCTACTACTCGTTTCCAAAGGGCTATCTCATTTCCAGAAACTAATTTTTGGAACGTAAATTCTGTTTTCCTCAGACTTTTCATAATACTGATTTTCAAGGGGTGATCCCAGGGATGGAAAATTTCAGCACACGAGTAGATAAAGACTTTGCAGGTGTGTGAATGCAGGCTATTAATCCAGCCAGTGCAGCTTTGCTGCTGCCTCCCTTTGAAACTCTTGACTTTATGTACGTTCACGCTTTGACTCGCACCTGCAAAGCAAATCTGTCTAATCCCAGTTCCAGGGGCAAATGACCTGAGACACGTCAAATGAAGTTTATCAATCACAATCACTAAGGCCAAACCTATTTCATGCAGTGGAGCGGTGTACAGAGATTTAAGGTAGCGCAGGTCCGAGCTGGGAACCAGCAGAGTGTGCAATAGCTTGCAAATATGCCAGCTTGGATCTGGAATTAATAGAGTTCATTTATGTCTGGCAGTTGGCAGGGTTTAGCTAAGGAAAAGCTGAGGAGCAGAACCGAGCAAGGCTTGCTGTAAAGATTTAAGCCTTCTCTGCACTACTCAACTCCTTGGAATCCAGGGCTGATGTCCCTGGCCCTCTTCGCAGTGAGCCAGCAGCGGAGCTTGTGAGGAAGCCCAAGCTGGAACCTCCGCATTCCTGTCCCACAGAGTGCTATAACCTCCCATTAAAATATGAGAGAGATAACAGGAAAATCTGATCACCTGTATACAGAAAGATGAAAATGTCTCGGTCATAAAAAATTCACTGTAAGGAAATGGATTATCAGGTATTTTGTGTTCCCTCTGGCAACGTGCTGATAAAAAAAAGCATAGAATTCCAATTTTATCTCAAATAACTGTCGTGTCCCATCCCCCCCATATATTTGAGTTTGCTTTAGCAGATAAGCAAGAATAATATAATTTTAAAATTATAAAATGCTGAGCTTGTGATTAAAAGTAATGGGTCCAAAATCATAAGATTCCTCAGTGTGCCCCAAGATCTTTTCAGATTTTTTTTTTTTTAGCTCATTTGAATGCTTTTTTGCCCCTATTTCCACTTTTGGAAGATGGGAGAAATAAAAACACTTATTTTATTCAATGAGAACAGTAAAATGAAGTGCAATAAAATCCTTCTATTTGCAAATATTTCAAACAGACAAACTTGAAAAGAAATAAAATAACACTTTGAGGAATTCAATTTACATTTTCTATCAAAAATGGAGAGCTGGTGCCAGGTGAAATGACACATTAACCAATCCAAGTTACCAAATAGTAATACAGTCAACGTAGAACACACTTATTTTCATAGTCCTCTTGCACTAATACAGACTATTTTCACATGTTTTCTCTGTTTAATTCCCCTTTGCTCTTGGTCTCATCACCTAGAACATCACTAACAACCTACAACATACGGTTAAAATGTTGTCTTTTCCTTTTTCACAGACAACCCCCCCATCTGTAGTAGATGCCTTAGGCAAGTCTTGATAGGTTACAAGGCTGCACCAGACATTAAATGGGTACCTGGCAAGCTTAGAAAAATCTGACATTCACTGAGTCTGTTTCAGGCTAATAGCCAGGAGATTTCTTGGCCCAGGCGTAAGGGAGAAATAACAAAGAAGCTTCCCACAGCAAGCCCTCAGAAATGGCACGCCGGGGCTTACACGTCTTGGCAGGCTTTGCAGTGGGATGTGGAGGGAGGAGATAAATTTTACATTTCTGGGCCTTTTGGATACTCTGAGAAACAATGATAAAAAGTGTAATCAGATCATTATCACATTGCCAGAATGTCCACTTCAATTGTAAGTCTTGGATGGATAATAAATATGTATATGTAGCCTTGGGCTTATATTCTGCAGCTTTTCCATGTACTCAAACTTCCTTTGGCTACTGTACAAGTTTCAGACAAGCAGCAAATTTCGGGGCCAGAAAAATATCATGGCTACAGGGTGAAGCTCTCTGCCTGAGTGAATTTTGGCTTGACAGAAAGGCGGAGGAGGAGCATCAGGGCACTACTTGTGTGTCTCCAATTTACTCCAGGAGGCTCCAGGGTCCTGCCACGCACAGCAAAAGGCTCTGGGCTTCCTTCTGCTTCATGAGTGTCCTTGGTACTGGCTGATACCAGAGCACTGAGGAACGCAGTGAAGAACCCATTCTTGGCCTTACACAAGCTTTACACAAGCTCTTGTCTAAGCTAAGAGAACCTCTGCCTCTGAAACTAAGTTTAGATGCACTGACACAGTTGTGATAGCTCTGGCGTCAGGCTTCACATAACTGTGCACACCCTGACGATCCAACAACCTATTCTTACACCTGTCATCAGGCTTTACTCTAAAGGAAATGAAGTTGTACTCCAGATAAGGAAAGCTGTGTTTTATCGGCTGCTAAAGGTATTTTCACCAAGAAGTTTATCTTGGTCAACTAACACTGAGCTGCTCACATCTGCGCTGCTCCAGGTTGCTCCCTCCTGGACACACTAGCTGTGTTACTCTGCATAGCCAGGGCTCCAACTGGGCACCGCTTAGTGACACCAAGGCCCTCCCTAACCCTTTTTTTGGGTTTCATTTCAAAGATCTCAACATAGTGTTGGTGCTGCCAAAGTTGCCAAGTGCCAAAGCAGTGCTTCTGTAGTATAAACTGGGGCCACCTGTTGCGTGCTAGAGAGACTAACATGATATAGGTGAGTGTTTCAGTGGACAAGTCCAGCTGGAATAACACCAGATCACTGCATAAAGCAGGAGTCAGAGATCAGTGTCATCAATGGATGAAAAGAACAGGAGGTGCAATGCAAAACTTGTTGGGTTGATGCATTTTAGCAAGCTTGCTAAGTTGTGTTTACACACCTTGTGGCAGCAAAATTAGAATCATCATGTGGAAATACAGGCCTTTATCATACAAGTTAAAGGTGGTCTGTCATTAGCTGCTGAAACAGAGCTTGCTTCAAAACCTCTTTCAGGCAGTTGCTGAAGGTACATTTATTAGCTCAATAGAAGTAGTGAGGGTCCTTTTCTCCAGCAGACAGCAGGAGCTGTAATAAGCCTGTATTTCTGTACTGGAAGAGGCTTTTCTGACCAGTCTGATTAGAGTGACACCATAATTTATTTGCAAGCAGAGAATCCACAGTAATGTCTTTTTTCATAGCCACCAGAGGTCAACCGTATTTCCTCCAGAGTCCTCAGCATGCTAGCACTTTGAAATATTCAATACATCACAGAATCAACCCCTTAGTTTATCTACCTTTACACTCAGAGCTGAGCATCTTGTTTTGGAAGAAGTTTAAGCTGCTATAGTTCATGTTTATGGACATCTTCCCCTTTTTGTTGTCTTTTGGGTGTTGCACTAACTCCCACATGGATCTAATCCAGGCAGCTCAGCCAACCTAATTCTACAGATACAGAAAAAATAATTTACTTTTTCCTTCTATCTCATTAACAAAAGTATTTATCATTCCAAGGACTGATTTTTGTGGGGGAAAATCTTCTCCAGCAGTGCATGAATTCCCTAAGGATTATTAGCTGTATCACAGCATTTTTCTAATTTATGGATGCAAATGTAAAGGTGACCTATAAAGATGAAAAAGTGTTATATTCTTCTTTGCTCATATATGATGAATAAAGCAAGATGAGAAAGTTTCTGTTAAAAATTATTTTCCCCATTGTGCATCTTAAATGCATTTCTGTGTTTTGCAGGAATGCTCTGGGATTAATCAGATAACTACTGGATGTACAAGAAACCTCTAATTCAGGCTGCTCTGCCTAAGGTGGGAAAGGGGCTTAGTCATACAGTTTGTTTCATTAAAAATTACAGAAATGAAACTTTAGCAGTATTGTTGATAAGAATTAGCTTTCAGAAAAATGACAATTCTCATTCCTTTCCCATGATATACCAGGAAATACCACGAGGGATTGATGTTCCCAAAAGGGCCTGTCTTTTTGAGTCTTGCCAACACATCTGTCAATTCCTGGGAATTTTTGAACCAACTGGCCAATTTCAACCAAATCTGATTTTGGGACCTACGGCCTGGAAGTACTACATTCACATAAATTTCGTTGGAAGTGGTAGCTCTACAGAGGAGAAAAATCCAAATAAGCACATCTACTGTGGGAAGTCTGGATTATTAGGTAATGCTATAGACATCTATGTCAGCTCATGGGTCAACACATCTGTAGCTTCCTCTGACAGCTGGTAAACGGAAATCATGGGCAGAAGTCGAGGGTACTTCAGGGGACATGTTGGGAAAGCAGAGATATTGTAAGGTTTTTAGGCAACTTGGAGTGAACTAAACGTTGCCCAAGAGATCCATTTTTTCTTATCAAATTATTGTCAAAAGAAAAGGATCTGGGCTAGATTCTTTCCTGGTATAAATCACCATGTGTTTAACTATGGTAGTTGATTATCTGGCCACAGCTGCAGTGCTTATGAAAAGGGAGACTTAGCTCATGAGGGAAATTCTTGTGACAGAGAATTCCTTATGTTGTTTGTCCCTCTTATTTCTGTTAGAAGGCCAAATAAATGTGTTTAATATTTAGATAAAATTGGATATTACCAGATTTCTGTTCAAATATTAATAATGGTTTGCCACAGTACCTCTGTGAATGACACATGCATTCCAATAAACCATGGTAATGGTAATGATGTGGGGGAGACTGAGCATTTCTTGCTCCACGGGGTAATGGCTTCAAACTGAAAGAGAGTAGATTTAGATTGGATATCAGGAAGAAATTCTTTACTGTAAGGGTAGTGAGCCAGTGGAACAAGTTGCCCAGGGAAGCTGTCAATGCCCCACCCCTGTAAGTGTTCAAGGCCAGGCTGAATGGGGCTTTGAGTAGCCTGGTCTAGTGGGAGGTGTCCCTGCCCAGGGCAGGGGGGTTGGAACTAGATGGTCTTTAAGGTACCTTCCAACCCAAACCGTTCTGTGATTCTGTGTGAATTCAGAGTATCTATGCATAGTCCTTAGGAGGACACAGCACCAGCACTGCTGAAGACATAGACACCGAGAGTCTCCCAAGCCCTATCCCAAGGTGAGGAAATGAGGCAGACAGTGATGTCAGTGATCAGTTCCCTGAGCAATGGTGGCTATTTATTGCCCTTTTACCCTGCAATTCCTTTTCTGCAGACCAACATAAGCGAAGCTGTGCCTGTCGCACCCACACTAGACCTACTAGGTTGCTGAGTATGTAATTTGTGGGAGATTGTTCAGCAATCTTTAACTAGAGCATCTCTAACAGCTTTTACTTCATTAATCAAAACAGCAGCATCTGCATCCTTTCTTCCCTATCAATTTTGCCATATTTTTCTTTCTTCATTCTGGGCTCTTCATCAGCTGCATCTCCTGCCAGCCTCCCCCTCATCCCCCGCCAGTTACCACTGCAGACAAAGCAGCTGATTTCCATTGTGTGACAGCATCTTAAGAAACAAAACCTGAGTGGCTAGCTCTAAATTGTTGGAGCAACCGCCATGGCTGCCCCAGCAGTTATCCGAGTGCTGCTGTTCTGCTCTTATATTTTCTTCGTACCACAGAATCGCCAATGCAAATCACACACCGCAGTGACCACATCAGCTAACAGAGCTGGCAGCCGGCCAGCATGGGCCGTGCTGTGGGGAGGTATGGGAGGAAAAAATCCTGTACAGGTGGGACAGATCCATGCCTGTGGACCCCTTAAATCAGACAGGTGTAGAAATAGATCAAAAGAGTTAAAGCAGCAAACTTGCAAGATAAGAAAGCCGTTTCAAAGGCACTGCTGGAATGAGAAGGGTTTTTTTGGCTGCTTCTACTGTGTGCTTAGCTCAGGCCAAGGGAGAGAAGATGAATTCTATGATCTGGCAATAAAGCTGCATAGCAATACTTTGCTTCTTAGTAATAACTTTCAGGGAGTTTCTCATTAAAATTGCACCACTGCATTGCACATATACACAGAGCTCAGCTTAACGGTGTAGCCAACTGCATAGCACTTCGCCGTAACTCTCTTATACCCTGTTTGAGCGTGATGTGTAAAAAGTGCTTTATTTTTATTAACACCCTGATTCCAGAAGACAGAAGTTACATGTCTAAGCCCAAGCTGATATGAACAATGACTTTCCAATATCAGACAACTGTATCTCGCTATAGGAACTATCTGGCTAGAATTTTAATGCCAAGACAGACTCCAAAGGAGCTGAACGCATAGCGATAGGGGTGCATTAGCATCGGTGGGCCTGGCAGTTCCTGGAAGGCAACTCTGGGAAATGGGAAGAGAAGACTGAAAGGACTTCTTGGTGCTCTCGGACGCAGTCCCAGAACCATTTCAACATTTGCCCTGGCAAGTAAGAATAGAAAGTGGGTGAGTAGTGGTAATGGAGAAATGGGATGGAGAAGTAAACAGTAGACTAAGAAGTAGAACTTAGTGTAACACTAATTAAAAATAAAGGAGGAAGATGTAAATCCTGGTCACTGGGATTAGCATGAGACTTGTAAAGGCAGGTAAAGAGGTTAATGTAAGTTGAGTTTTGTTCAACCGACCCTTGGTTTCAAACTACAGCTGTATACAACATAACAGCTTCACTACACAAGATATCCCTTTCAGGCAGGGAGAAGTAAGGCACTTTCTATGCAAGCTTCAGATAAAGGACAGGTGATGCTGAGAGATCAGAAAAATGCAGTCTTAGGCATTATAGTTGGAAGTCAAGATTTTTTATTTTTTTTTTAGCCTGGTTAAGGCATTAGATTAATGTAGCCATGTCATTTGCTTGCCTGAGCTTCCTCACCTACAAAGTGAAAGTAATAATATTTAATTACAAAATACAAATTCAAAGGCAGGTATGTTTCATCAGGTAGCCCTTGGTTATGTACATTTCATCCTGTGCTATTCCAAGGTCACTCAGGCTGTCAGCACAGAGGTTGAAAGTGTCTGACCAGACTTTTCTCAGTATTTCACTATGTCTGAAATAAAAACTGCCTTGAAGTCATGTCTTACATTTCTTTCTGCTCCTTGAATGTGTCTCTTGTGTTGTGAGACGTTACAGAAAATGATGATCGAGAAAATGAGTTTCTACTTTAAATGATGCCTACCCACTTAAATCGGCATGGTGCTATTAGAACATCATGTGACAGACTCACATTGAATTGACCTTTTACTATTGCATATTCACTGCTTAATCAGAAGAAAAAATGCCTTACTACCTCTTGAAAATGTTGTACCATGAACACTGGCTAATTATCATATATTTACACATATTCAGGCAGCTTCTGGCAGACTGCACGAGTATTTAACTGTTAGTATGGTAGCTGTCTTTTTCTTTCGTAATTAAAAGGTCTTATAAATTTTCAATTTACTAAAAAACATCTCCTAGCATTGATTTTCTGCTACACTTTAAAATATCCCCTATGGTCTAGAATAAGCTCCATGTTTCAAATGACAACAAATGTAACTTGATGAAACCAGGTGGTACACTCTGGGTGATATTTGTGTGATACGTATTCCGGATGACAGCAGTCTGTATTCGTAATGCATCCAGGGACAAGGCAATCAAGTTTTACTGCCTCTTTGTCTTTCTTTGAGGCTTGAGCTAGAACGAGCATAAGGCAATTACTGAATGATGCAAGTTGTTTGTTCCTTGAAAGGAGTTTTGCACTGAGGTCGCTGGCATCATGGACCATGAAAGCAAGCAAGCTCCTGAGGACTGGTTCACTCATTCCTTTTCCGAAAGGTTTATCATATGGGTTCTCTTCTTCCCATGGCATCACATTAGTAACTCATGTTACTTAGGATAGGATAAATCACATAGGTAGAGTGAAAATATCTCTTAGCCGTAACAGCAATGACCAGCAGCGTAAGTTAGGAAGCAGTCTACCTGACAAGAAAACTTTCTGAAAGAACAGGAGATTTTTTTTCAAAGTTGTCAAAAATATGCTTATGAATGGGTGGTGCTGCTGACAGTGCAATTCTTCTAATTCATTTATCCCAAACCTTATTATTGTCTCAGATGAAACACAGCTCCAGTATCCCTTACTATAGATTACTATCATAGATAACTAGCTGGCTGACAACAGGATCATATTCTGAACAGACAGACCCATTTAATACAGCATTAATATTATTAACAAGAAAGATCCCACATGTTTGCAAAAGAAAGACAATACACTGAAACTTTTACCAGCTGTTCCTCTTGTATGTAAAAAACCTTAAAAGAACTATGCTCTTGTTCACAGCCCTGACTAAAATATCAGTATGTATGTTTCCAAAGGCTCATTAGGAATATTTTGTGTCATGCCTGTACATTTATGAATAAATTTAAGAGCAAAGGCCATAATTGAACTCTCTGGTATTTCAATAGGAAGACAGGTTTTCCTATTAAGAATAGAGAAATAGAGATACTTTAGTCACAATCATGTTTACATTACATTAACAGAACATCAAAACAAGACAAAATCAAAATAAAATATTTTTTTTCTACTGTTCATCTGTATAAACTGAATACAAAATCGTTCCCTTTTTGTACAGGAGAGTAGAGAGGTCTTGAAGTATGGTACTAAAATGAAGGCCTAGAACATAATGATAAACTGTTTTGCGGTTATAAAGTTGCGTTATATATTTGTACATGGCAAAGACAGACAAGACCACTATAATCTGAGTGCCCCCATAAAACCAAGAATTAAATTTTCCTGATTAACTTCTGCTTGCAGCAGAAACTGAGGGAGTAGCCAGGGATGTTTAAATTTCCAGTGATGGAGAAGCTGTCTACCACAGCTCTTGTTAAACTGTACTAATGATTAATGGCCTTTGCTGTTAATACTGTGTTCTACTTATTGACTAGGCTTTTTTAGGTTTAATTTCAAGCATTTGTATCTTCTTACAGATGTCTCCATGTGACAGAGGTGTCTCCTTTGTTATCAGATTTCTGTTCCACATGTAGGTATTAAAAAAGGTGATCGAATCACTGCTTATAACTCTCTTTTTGATAAACTTGTACACACATAACCAAGATTTCATTAGCCCTTTGCCCAAATAATTGTACTGGAGCCAATGTTCAGCTGATTATCCCGTATAGTCTCAGTATGCCTTCTTCAAAACCATTTTTAATGTGGATAGAGCTCCTCATGCTGTAATCGGATTCTGTATTCTTCCTTCCTAAATTGGTAATTTTAGAGTTGATTTTATTGAAGCCCAAACTAATTGCTTGCAGCCTGATTTATCAAGTAATGGTTGTGATTGGTTTCTTTCTGTAACAAATCCTTAGCATTACTTACAATTTCATAACTTGTATATTCTGTGAACCTTGTCAATCGCAGTTTTAGATTTTCTTCCAGATCAGCAATACGGTGTAGAATACATGAAGTCAAGGACCAATCTCTGAAAGACCCTGATAAAGACCTGACTTAAAGTGGCATGTTGAGACATAGTAGTTGCCTTGCTTTTAAACTATTCTAGGTAGATTCTGGGTTCTCAGTGAAAATGGTTATCGATCTCAGTTTAAATACTTCACAGAAATCATGGGTTTCAAACTGTTCCTTTTGTTAACCCTGACTGAAAAGGAAGAAATAAATTAATTCTAAAAAATTGTACACCACTCCCTTCTAAGTAGATTATTAATTGTATTTTAACAGTTATGACATTATTGTGTTTAGGATTGACAGTTGAGTTTATGCCTCTAATTCCCTGTTTACAATGCAGCATTTGCCGCCTTTCAGTGCTCCAGACCTTTGGTGTTCCAAAACTTGATGAAAATCAGCGTGAAGGAGCCAGAGGGCTTCTTGGTCATCCCTCTTAAATCTATGGGATGCAAGTTATCTAAAGTGGTAAACGAAAAATAAGATTCTGTGTCTGATGCTTAGCTTCCTCCTGAGCATCTGCTGAATTGACTGTCAAGTACTCTGATTGTGTCCTCGTCTTTCAAAGCTGAACAATTTATCCAACATGCTTTCTATTACAAGTCACAATGATTGTGTCGGCACTGGTCATTACAGTAATGAGTGAAAAATTATATCTAGGAGAAAATGCCATGCTAATCTGTTAATCTGTTCACAATTTTCCTCTTTTCCTGATTCTGTTCACCTGTTGAAGAATTCAGGCAGGTAGTGTACCAAACCTGTGCCCGGCTCCATTCCCACTTTAACTGGGAGGACTTCAGAGCCTTGGAAAAAATGTTTTGCAGTCTGTAAGGATAAACTTTCTTATTTTCTGTTGCTTTGGTTACAACAAGGGTATTCTGTGCACTGTTGGGCAATCACATTTCTAAGGCTCTATTGAGCAAAACTAAAGTATCCACTACTACTGTCTTTCAACTTTAGAATCAGAAGTATGCACGTCTGTCTAGTGGTATTTTTATTGCAGGAAAGGTTCAGATCATTGTTTTGACATCCTACAGCAACTGTCACTTATACTTTTATTTGGATGGTCATACACGTGCACTGCATGATGGATGACCCGGATTTCTGCCATTGGTTTTGTAACTTGGAACTCTAACAGAATTCATTTGTAAAATAGTCCATCTGATCTAAATATGGCACAAACAACATCAGAAAAAAGAAGGCTATTTCTAAGGCTTCTCTACACAGAGTTACAACAAGCTCTTAAGGTGTCCATTATTTCATTTTCTTTATTATTTTCTTTACTGTTTTCCCTTTTTTCTGTAATTTTGAAAACTTATTTCTCTTTTTAAAAGCACCTAGCATTGGAGAAGAAAAAAATTCTTAGCACTATCTCATTATTGCAAACAGTGCAAAATTTAAAATTCAAGCAAACAAGGTTGTCTAGAGCAATGCCATTTGAAATGATCTGCATGTGAAAAATTAGACTTTTTTTTTTTAACTTATTTGATTATTGATGCTGCACTGATTTTTCATAATTTAATCACAATAATAGAAAGATTCTGGATCAGAGGAGTAACTAGGTCTTAACTAAGTCATTGAAAGACATCTGCCTGACCTAATGGCAGTAGCCATTTTTAGGTCTCTGTGTAGAGGAACAGATTTCTCCAGTGTGCAACATATTGAAAAAATGCAAGTTGTTCCTGTCTGATGAACACTTCAGGGTGCACGAGACTTGTGGTGTGCTTCACATCTCCTTCTATATGCTGAGTCAAATGACTGTGATGTTGGAAACCTATGATGTGACATGTCTCTGGTCTCTTTAGCCCTTCAATAACACCAACATCTTCAGTCTATGTCACAGCCCAAGACATACAGAAGTCTTGTAGTTTAGTTTTTATATCAAGCCACAGCTCATGCAGCTTCTGTATTTTCCTCAGTAAAGCCAGAGCACACCTGTCTGAAGATGACTGCTTGTTACAGTCATAAATAAATTTTTCAGTCCACTTAAAGCAGAAGCAGAAGATGTCAGATATCTTGTCACATATGGCCACTTGAGCAAGATAGGAAGGTGTTGCCTAGAGGAAACTAACACAAGGTCAGTGCAAACGGGTCAGATAACAGTACTGGATGAATAATAGTGTGCTGACAAAATGGAAAACATTTCAAATGACATTCCTCATGGTGCTGTTATGGGTCCGATACTGTTCAATATTTTCATTAATGACTTGAATGATAGAACAGAGAGTCACTTTATTAAATTTTTAAACATTATGAAGTTTAGAGGGGTGGAAAGTACGGTGTAGGGCACTACAAAGGACTGAAAAATTAAAGAAATAGTTTGAAAAACCAAGATGCAATTCAAAACAAAGTTCTATACTATGAGGAGAATTAGCAACTGCAGGAATACAGGATGTGAAATTATTAATCAAAATAGAAGTTCTGCAGCATCAGGTTGGGATGTAATAGGGAATCCCAAACTGTAGAGAAATTTAATAGCTTTGCTATTGCAAAAGAAGTTGAACATTATACTTGAATCTAAAACAGCACTGTTTCATGAAGTGATTTTCTTGATTTGTTTAGCTGGAGTCCTGTGCTTAATTTTGGGCATATAGTTCAAGTGTAGACTGCTTGGGTAAAGACTAGAGGAGAACAAGGTGAATGTTTACAGCTCTTGGGTATATAACCCCTGGACAAGTCATAGAATCATTTGGCTTGGGAAAAAACCTTTAAGATCATCAAGTCCAACCATTAACCTAGCACTGACAAGTCCACCGCTAAACCATGTCCCTCAGCACCATGTCTACCTGTCTTTTAAATACTTCCAGGGACGGTGCCTCAACCACTTCCCTGGGCAGCCTGTTCCAATGCTTGATAACCCTTTTTGCGAAGAAATTTTTCCTAGTATCCAATCTTAACTTCCCCTGGCACAACTTGAGGTTGTTTCCTCTTGTCCTATTGCTTGTTACTTGGGAAAAGAGACCAACCCCCACCTCACTACAACCTCCTGTCGTGGCTGGACCAGCCACTGAAATGAATGACAGATGCTCTCTGACCTCTGTTCCTTCAGAGAAGGGAGAGCATCTCCCTTATGAGTTTAAAAGAAACTAAACTAATGAAATATTAATAAAATAATAAAAAGAAAATGGTGAAATATATACGATATATATAAAAAACAATATCGAGCTCCCAGGACTCAGTGATGGACAGGAACTGGATTCCAGATTTGGATTCAGGAACGCATGGATGGGGATCAAAAGCAGACAAACAGACAGAGTCCTCATCGGACGCTGGCCATTGAAGAAGGAAGCTGACCCCTTTGATCCCTCAGCTTTTATACTGAGCATGATGCCGAAGGGACGGAATACCCTGTTGGTCAGTTTTGGGTCACCTGTCCTGTCCGCTCGTCCCCACAGGTCCAGCCCCTTTACGCTCTTCCGTTTCCAGCCCTCCAATCGGGCAAATGACAAAGCTAGCTGACCTTGGATGTTATAGCAATAAGTATAAGCAAGAACATCTCTGCATACCATTCCTTGGCATAAATTATAAACAATCAGGTCTTACCATTTCAGGAGCGAACAGTGTCTGAAAAATACAGTGTTAATTTCAGAGAGTTCAGTTAGTTAGAAGAGGCTTAACTGAAAATTAAAATTTCTGGAAAGAAAATTGGTTCTGTTTTACCTCAAACCAGTAGACCTCCTTTCAGGTAGTTGTAGAGAGCGATAAGGTGTCCCCTCAGCCTCCTTTTCTCCAGGCTAAACAACCCCAGTTCCCTCAGCTGCTCCTCATAAGCATCCTCATAAATAGTGGTTGAACCAGCATTATTTAATCTACAGGAAAAAAGGCATATCATATTGTATATCTATATGTTAAGAGTCCTTAAATGCATAAAAGTGACCTTAACGGGGAAGGAAACAAACCATCCTAAATACCTGTTGTCAGCAGGGCAAAAAGTAACAGGTTTAAATGAGGACAAGGAAGATTTAAAGTAATAATCTAGAAAAAATATTGAATAGTGAGAATAGTTTAGCACAGCAGGGTTCTTATGGGTATTATTGGATCGTTGTTATTTGAGGTTTGAAATTTTTGAAAAATATTCCAGCCAGCCACCTAAGGGAGGGAGGGAAAGGGTAGGTTGATTGTCCCTGCCTTGTGCACGGAGAAGAGCCTGGCTGGGCTGCCGAGCTTCCTTCCAGCTTTGTTTTGCTGATGATTCCAGCTCTGCCTTTTCTGTTGCATCTTCCACCGTGTCATCCAGCAAAGGTTGCGTGTGTCTGCGGGGCTCTGACTGCAGGAATGGGGGTCATCGCTACGGCGAGAGATGTGAACTGTTTACTGTATTGCAACAGAGCTGCTCTGTACTCATCACCTCTGCTGTTCGTGTTGTGAAGCACCTCATTGCAGCGTATGGGTCAGCCGGCATAGAGCTGGAAAACTTTTCTGATTTGTTTTCTCAAGCTCCTGCTGACATCCAGTCCTATGGGGGAGGCCATGAACATACCATCTTAACAAAAGGATGTCGTAGGTGCTGAAACTACCTTGAATAGACACGGATCATGCATGTCTGCAGCATCTGTGAACCTCTGCATGGGGCACAGGAGAGCCACTCCAATTAGCACATTTTCTTTCTGTGCTGCAGATCCTGGTTCAAAACCACAAATCTTGCAGGTGGAAAGGTCATTTGGGTTGGATATATCAAGAGAAGTTGCCTCTCTCTGTGAGGGCTAAAAGCTGTTCAACAAGAAGAGTTCATAGTTTATGTTTTCAACTTTGTAGCAATGCAGTATCTGCTGTTCCTGGTATAGATATAAATGGGCTCAAAGGATATAGTTAAGAATTGTGCTTCGGTTTGCTTTGGTGGATGACCAGTTTAAATATACTTCAATCCCTTTTAACAATCAACCTGTTTTTTTCTTCAAAGCTAAAAACAATGATAAAAAAGGCATAATGCATGTGTGTTTTATTTTTTCATTGGTTTCATACTTCAGATTTGTTTTATTTGTCCATTTAAAATTAAGCATATTTTAATGATTTTTAATGTACTCTGAAACTAGCATTGTTTTTCTTCTCAATCAACACATTTCTGACCAGATTAGAACTGAGGAAGTGCTGGCTGCAATGACAATTTAATGTATCATATAGAATAGATATAGTGCTTGAAAATAATTTTTTTTTCCTGGTACTGTAATTATGCTTGTGATTAAAGCAACATTTATTTTATTTTTACTCTCCATTATGAGATAATTTAAAATGTTACATTTATTTAACAAGAAGGGCAATACAAGTGCTTTGGCAGAATAATATTTTTGCTGTACCAATTTTTTTTCTTTTTACTTTGAGCAGGAAGTCCCAGCACCAGAAATATTATGTTCTTGCTCACCATATGGTAAATATTTAATCATTCATAGTCACTGCTAAGCACAACTTTTCCTCTAGTTCTCTCTTTACAGTGTGACATGACTAACTACTCTTGTCATTATGTTCTCATTTAATAATGTCATGATGAAGCAGTAGCTTGTCGTCTTCATAATGAGATCAGTGCCTGGAAAAAACAAAGGAGAGTAATCATGCATCATATTTACCATAACAGACACGCTTGGACAAGAATAAACGATAATGGATCAGCAGCATTCAATATTAAACAAGAGAACTCCAGAAGCAAAGAAAAACAAGGTAACAGTCTCATAACCCAAGAAAGAGGTTCTGCACCAGGTCGGCAAACACCAGCCTGGACGCAGCTCTGTAGAGGATGCACAATAATGTAGCTGAGCTGCAATGAATGGAGATACTCAGTTTGTCTAGATTGACAATTTATCTTGTAACACAGAGGTGACCAGTGAGGGGAAAGAAGTGTGAAATAGAGGAAAAAATTGTCATAAGCATTGGAAAGTGACTCTGTGGAAATCATCTCAATATGGTGGCAGAAATGTAGGGCTACTTGCTGTTCTCGTTCCACAGAACTTCAGTACAGGGGTGAATGAGGCTGATTAAAGGAGCTTAGCAAGCAAAGCAAAAATTAACTACCAACTTTTTATGAACTGGATGCTGGACAAAAATGAATTACTATGATTTTTGATCCTTGATATGAATTTTGCAGAAATTCCTACCCCTTAGTACCTGGTGGCATTGGGCCATACATGCAAGTGACACATTGTTTACGCATTCTGCCATTTCCACTTCATGATATGCCATTTGCTCACTGCATGGCTCCTAGCATTTAGTAGTGACTGGTTTCGAAAGTTTCTTTAAGAACTCTTTTTTTTTTTTTTCTTTTTGAGAATTTTAAAACTATCAGGGATTTTCAAGGCGGGGGATGTTGTTTTACATTTTGTACAGTCCAGGCTAGTGTGTGCATGATGAAAAACATATCTTAAATGTTAATTCCAAAAATTCGGAGTCCAATGAATCACTAGGACTTCATGTTGTTTACATGTTTGTCTAATAAAGTCTTCTCTACTTCTCCAAAATGCCGGACAATGTTTTTTTCTGAAAATGCCACTGTTGCTTGTATTAGTTCTTCGTAAAAAGTGCTTGTCAAATTCAACCAAAATAGAAATCATATTCCCTTTTGCCTTAACATTTCCTCAGTCTAAAGAATAGAAGATCAACAATGCAAAGGTCTACATCTGTTTTAGCTGAGGTAATAGAGCTGTCTGGACAGACGGAAAGTGAATTCACAATTTTGTTTGTGATGTGACAGTGCAGCCACACAGGAGGATGTTGCTGGCATTTCCATGCAATGCATCCACTGCCCTGCATGTTTTTCATGGATAAGAACTGAAAATGGAGAACACAATTGCCTTTCAGACTTAGCAGGGAATAATCAAAAATACCCAGTTTTTCTACAATACCAGTTGTTCTTCTCATGGAGTTAGAGTCAATGTTGCCAAACAAGTGGGGATTAAGCTAAGAAGTTAGATGATGAGAGGTTCAGCTCTTGAGTTCCCCCTCTGTTTTTTTTAATTTATAAGTAGGAATGTACTCAAAGAGAACAAGTTTAACCAATCTAAACTTTTTATCTCCTTGCAGTGTCCCTATTCAAACCTCTCCTCTGCTCCTCATG
Source organism: Stercorarius parasiticus (assembly GCA_013396915.1). NCBI lineage: Eukaryota > Metazoa > Chordata > Aves > Charadriiformes > Stercorariidae > Stercorarius > Stercorarius parasiticus. The sequence goes on along the minus strand of VWZL01003390.1, from coordinate 821,757 downwards.
ATATTGAGGACATGAGGGAAAAGGTCTACATAGCAGTTGCATTAGTTATATAGACACATGCATTTTACTCCCTACTTCCTTCAAGTAATACCTTCTCCTAATCCTGATACCAGTTCTGGTTTATTGTCAGCTGAAGAAATCCCTTACTGATTGAAAATCCATCTGATGAAAGTACAACAGTATGAACACATTATGTACACCCAGCTACTCAGTGGGATCCCTGGGTGTCTGAGATGAAACATAAGAAAACCCCTCACTCCCGGGTCTGGCAGTACAGGGAAAACTGTTTTTCACTTTTCTAGTAGGTAATGGCAATTGGCATCATAAGAGTGACATGGGGGAGGAATAGAGCTCACAATCCCACTGTAAAATTTTATACAGCCTAAGAAAAGGATAAATAAGCCTCCACATGCACTGTATGGGGAAACAATGAGCTTTTGCTGAACCGTTCTATATGGCGCAAGCCGCCAGGCAATCATTCTTTGCAGGTCTAGAAGGAGGGAAAAAATATTGTTATGGCAACGGTTTGGGTTTTTATCCTCATCTAAAGAATGCCTCCAAAACTCTGAGGTTCCAGGCAGCTGGGAATTTTGCAAGTTTTTCTGACATATAAAAAGTTATTGTGCCCAAATATTTGCACATTGTCCTGCTCACCTTGATTATGTGTGAATTAATTACTGGTATCATTAAATAACAATTACAGTGTTGTTAGTAGCAGCAGCACTAATAATATTAATAAGTGAGAATTTTGGTTTCCTGTCCAGGAAAGAAACAGCATTAGGAGGATGTCAGTTTGCACAATATGTAGTGAAAGAAACGAACATGAAAGCAAAGCTTCACAAAAAATTAAACCATAAAGTAAGGCTGGGTGAGATGCCTGGACAGCTGGACAACATTTACATTCCAAGCAGCGTTCCCGTGATTTACTCTGAACACATGGTGAGGTCATGACTATCAAATAACTCTAGTCCAGATTCACATATCTTTGTGCCTGAAAAGAAAATTGAAGGACAAAAAGATTAAAACCTGGTCACTTAAAGAAGTATTTTAATATATCACAGATGCATGACATCTTCCATCCATGAGGATTTTCAAAATCTTTCTGTAGAGAAATCATTTTCTCCTTCATTGACTTTGCAAAGATATTTGATATGGTGGGATGAAACTGAAGATGAAGTTCCCATAACATCTAGTTGAATTTTCATGTTAGCTTTGTTGCAATAAAAATATTTCTCAAAGCTGAAGTCACAATACTGGAGTGCTTTGTCATTATAAAAGACATAACTAAAGGGCATATATTATGGTGCTTGCTTTTTATCTATTTTTTATCTATTTTCTGGCATTTTTTGAACAGATCAGAAAAAACCTACAGCAGGTTAAATAAGAAATTATAGGAAATTCCAACACTTGTAAACTTGTATTTAGCAATTAATATGCAGATTGTACAGTTTTGACTCAAGAATGGATTCATGTCCACAGCTGCTCATTATCAGCCTTCTAAACTTAATCCTAAATCTCCAATTCCATTCACTCTTGTGTACCCTTTCCCCATGTTCTACTAATAAGTTCCTCTTTTTTCCCCGCATATGCTTAAATAACTGACTTCAGTTTCCCTCATGTCTTGACTACATGTACAAAACATACTGACTTCCTTCTTTTAATTGCTTCAGTATCGGTACATCAAATTTCTTTAGTCATTAGATTTTTTCTGTCCATGTAATTCCAATAACTTTCAATGAGAAGTGAAGCATTTTTAACTTTTAATCATTTTAACATTTTTAATTTTAGAGAGTGAACCTCTCACAGCAAAATATAGTTGGTATCTACACAATTTCCTTCAGAGTTCTGATTATAAGTTGATTTTTCTACGTTTCCAGATCCTTTTGCTCTATGTGGTGTGTCTAATCTCCTTCAAACAACCTGCTCATATGAAATACCTTGATTCATTAAGCCCGATCTTACATGCAAGATATTCGTCTGTCTCATATTCAGACTCTTCCAATTACTCCAGAATTGTCAGGGGTTTCTGTCATTTTTTATGGCTGTTGCTCTTATCTGAGAGAGACTAACGGATGAACTTTTCCTCTGTCACAACCTTTTTTGTTATACATAGCCTATTAACCACATTCCTCAGGCAATAAGATAGCCAAAATCATATATTCTGCAAATCTCAGACTTCTGAAGAACCTGCTTCCTGTTTTAGGTTGCCTCTGAAATCTCCCAGCTTATCATGATTTTGCTTGTCATCTCTATTAAAATGCAAAGTTCTGATCACTGGTGGTGTTGAAAGACAAGTAGGATTCAGAAAGTCGGTAGGAAATAACGAAGGTGAACGCAATTAAAATTTTTTTGAGAAAAAAGATACAAGAAACAAGAAAAGACCCCATATTACGTGTTGAAAAAACCAAAGACAAAAGAAAGAGAAGCCTAGCAGATGGACCTAGGCTGAGCCACGAATCCAGAAGGTGAGCTCCAACAGAGTTCTGCAACCCATGAGTTTTGTCTCTTCAGTAATCATAAAGTCAAAATTTACAGTTTGGGATAAATCTAAAAGGTGATCCTTCTACTACCACCATACACTATGTAATGGTTTATTATCAGTGCCAACTGAAAGGGAAAAAAAATCTGTTCTCCTAAATACAAAATGGTATATTGCAGCATCATGCCTGTCTGGGGACAGCACAAACACATAATAACTAAGACACGCTGAAAGATCACAGCTAAATAAATAATGCTGCAGTCTTAAAAAGTAACAAATAAAGCTGTGTTTTATATAGTTACATGAAGTGTTAGATCTTGAATTTTGAAGCAAGCTAGATGTAGAAAAAAATATTGAGTAAAATGTTTATGATTTTCAGAGTTCCATTTGCTGTTCCTGGTATCTGCAGGCTTGCTGCCTGAGAGGTAATACAATTAGAGTGGACAATTAAGTCTCATTCAATTGCTGTAGTCATTATAGATTTGGAGTATCACTCAACCTATTAACATTCAGGTTTCATTAATCCAAATTTTTGTAATGGATGAAGTGAGGCTTTATTATTATTATTGCAAATGAGCATGTTCCTTGTGCTTTCCAACTGCATATAAAATACTATAGACGGATTGAAAATTTTTACTTTGGGCACACTGGCAAAGGCTGATGTCGACGCCGAAGTTCAACTGACCCTTAGTCTCTTCTACTCATTATCACGCACCTTACTTCTAATCACGTACTTACGCTGAGGTCGGATTCCTGTGCCCAGTGCACGGTTGTTGAGAATGTGTATCCCATTCAGGAAATACTAATGTGCATTGGTCCAGTTTTGGATTCTTGGGGGGAAAATCTAGTCTAGGTAGAATCGGAGTCTCTTGCGCTTTTCTAAGAGCTTGTTCCAGCAGGCTGTGCCCACAAACACACTGCTGAAAGCCTGGCCCTGGCCCACCAGCCTGTCCTTCTGCGTTGCCTTCCTGAGCACTTGCTCTAGATGATCGCACTGCCTTACTGGCACCTACTGGCATCCCGAGTCACGCAGTGTACCTCTCAAGGTTCATTTCTAATGGCAAAGGCAGAAAAACTATTCAGCCACCATCAGCCTGGCCCTGTCAGAATTCCTTCCAACCCCGTGGCCGTTGATGAGCACTGGGCTCACGTACTCCATATTTATAGCGAAATAAGTCAAAGGGGAGCACTTCAGCCTTCCTGGCTGCTTACCAACGGCCAAGCTCCCAGGCTAATATAAACTAAATATAGACCCTTCCTGGCATCCACATCACAGTAGTTGCAATATAAAATCCTACCCTAAAGGTGCAAAGTATCCCAGTGACTCACCTGGGGGATGTTTTCATTCTCATTTCTTCAGCTGAGTCTAACCAAAGTTCCATCTGAAAACCCAGTGTCAGCATTCTCTGCATAATCACAGCTCACTAACACCTTTTTTTTTTCATGCTCCTCTGATTTAAGTGCATCTTCCATTTGCTAATTATAATTAATGAAGTGCTTCTGACACTCCTGTGATGGAGCATGATAGCATCAGGATTAGTTTGCTACAACAATTACACCATCTTCAATTTTTCTGTCTTATTTTTTCAGCTTTAACAGATAATAAAATACCAAAAGTCCTTCCTCAAGTAAACACCAGAATATTGTTTTCTTAATATTCTGCAATACACAAGTGTATGTTGCATTGAAAAATAGCTGCGTTAATTCTAAATGTTTATATTGAATTTTCTATATTGAATTATTAAAATGACATATTAATTATTTATGTGCAGCATTGATGTACTCCTTAATAAGAAAATATATGAAATAGAGTTGTCAAGTATGAAAGAAGGAAAAAAAAATATTTTCAACAAAGGACTCCCTACTCGTTCCAGGCTGAAAAGTTTGTCGTTATCTTATCCATCACAGGTTGCCATAAAGTGCTTTTCACTGACATATATAGTTATAGGGACATCCAGCTGATTACTGCCTTTCCACATTCACAGTATTAGGGACCAAAGAAACGCATTCATTGCCTCTAGATTCAAAGGAACTAATTGATAATTTCTGTTCTGATAATCAAGTGACAGAATATCTTAAAGGCTGAAACAGCACTCAGTAGAACAAGCAGCGAAAACAAACTCCTTAACAGGAGGGGTTTGTGCAGTGGATGTTTTATCATAGAATCATAGAATAGGTTGGTTTGGAAGGGACCTTTAAAGGTCATGTAGTCCAACCTCCCCTGCAATGAGCCCGGACATCTTCAACCAGATTAGGTTGCTCAGAGCCTCATCCAACCTGATCTTGAATGTTTCCAGTGATGGTGCATCTACCACCTCTGTGGGCAACATGTGCCAGTGTTTCATCACCCACATCATAAAAAATTTCTTCCATTTGGTCTAAATCTATGCTCTTTCAGTTTAAAACCATTACCATGTCTTATTGCAACAGGCCCTCCTAAGTTTGTCCCTTAAGTACTAAAAGGCCACTGTGAGGTCTCCCTGGGAACTTTCTCTTCTTCAGACTAAGCAACCCCAACTCTCTCATCCTGTCCTCATAGGAGAAATGTTCCATTCCTCTGATCATTTTTGTGGCACTCCTCTGGACCTGTTCCAACAGGTCCATGTCTTTCCTGTGTTGATGGCTTCAGAGCTGGACACAGTACTCCAGGTGAGGAGTACTACAGAGCGGAGTAGAAGGGCAGAATCACCTCCCTTGACCTGCTGGCCACGCTTCTTTTGATGCACCCCAGGATAAGGTTGGCCCTTTGGGCTGCGAGCGCACATTGTCAACTCATGTCCAGCTTTTAATCCACCAGTATCCCCAGGTCCTTCTTGGCAGGTCTGCTCTCAATCCCTTCATCTCCCAGCCTGTTTTGATACCAGGGGTTGCCCCGACCAAGGCGCAGGACCGTGCACTTGGCCTTGTTGAACTTCATGAGGTTCACATGGGCCTACTTCTCAAGCCTGTCAGGTCCCTCTGGATGGATGGCATCCCATCCCTCAGGTGTGTCAATCACAACACTCAGCTTGGTGTCATCCACAAACTTGCTGAGGGCGCACTCAATCCTACTATGTCATTCATGAAGATATTAAACAGTACTAGTGCCAATACGGACCCCTGAGGGACTCCACTTGTCACCAGTCTCCATCTAGATATTGAGCTACTGACCACTACCCTCTGTATGCAGCCATCCAATCAATTCCTCATCCGCCAAACCATCCACCCATAAAATCCCCGTTTCTCCAATTTAGGGGAAGGGTGTTGTGGGACTGTGTCACCGGACCGTGTCAAAGGCCTTACAGAAGTCCAGACAGATGACACCTGTAGCTCTTCCCTTGTCCACTGATGCAGTCACTCCACCATAGAAGGCTACTATGTTGGTCAGGCAGGACTTCACCAGTTGGTGAAGCCATGCTGGCTGTCTTGAATCACCTCCCTGTCCTCCATGTGCCTTAGCATAGCTTCTAGGAGGATCTGTTCCATGATCTTCACAGGCACAGAGGTGAGGCTGATACATCATTTTGGAATTTATGATTAATTATGAACTGATTTTTCTCTTTATTAGTACTGTAGTTAATATAACAGACACCTCAAGGAAAAAAAAATCTTCCAAAACCAGATCATTTGACAATGCACTTTGAATTTCGCTAACTACTATGGACAGTGCTGTCATTAACAGCAGACAGCTACAAAATCAGAGCTAGGTCTTCTTCTGAAGCACGCAGTGGTGATTCTCTGAAGACAGTAACAGATTAAATTATGCTAACCTTCTCCCATACACGTGAATTAAATTATGCTAACCTTCTCCCATACACGTGAATGACAGTCTCTCGGTACCCCAGACAGGGCAGCTGATTTGAAATCATGCAAAATGAACCTGTTGTGATCACAGGACTGGCAAAAGGAAGAAAATAGGATACGAGGTCGTGATCTGCTGACACAGGCCTCACTTCTGCCCTATTCCCAGGGCAGTCAGGCAGGGTGCTGCCCTTAGTTTAGGGTTTATGGAATAATTTAGATGTAAAAGCTCGTGAAGAAAAGGAGGGGAGGAGTGTAAAATCACCATTTTGCAGAGAAAGGTCAATTTGGCTGTTTGTTAGCCTGTTTTTCTACAGAACAGAGCCATAATATTCTGAATACATGGTTTGCCTGCTCTCTGGGCCACCTAATGGTTCTTTGGTAACTCTTGGCAGCTTCAGCTAACAACATAAAAAACCCCAAACCCTCAAAGACGCTAAGTTCTTAAAAGCTGTATGAAAACAGAGGGGACAGTCTGTATGCAAAGTATGTAAAGTTAATGAAGTACAGTATTGAGCTCACCTGTACTTGAGATATCCCAGAAACTACATTTTATTAGCACACTGACCAAAGAAGGAACTTTGATAGCAACTTGAACTTGGATAAGTTTATATAATAAGATTTAAATGTGCTGGAAATGAGGCTTCATTAGTAATAGCTTCACAGAATAATGTGCTTGCTATGGTAGAAAATTCCAAAACTATAGTGGAAATATACTTGGGAAAAACCTCATTACTTTTTTTTTTTTTCTTTTCTGTTAAGTTTTCCATTGACACTGTTGAAAGCCAACTTTGAGGGAAAGAGGTACATTACCGAAGTTAGAGGGTTCCATATAGAAATTACCAAATGGCTTACAGTAGCCAAGCAGGAACTCGATGATTTCTGAACTGTAGACATTCTGTAATACAATCACATACAAGTGACAAGAAATAAATGTATAATTTAAAGATGGAGGAGGATATGATGATCTCAATTTTCACAGAACCCCCTAAAATAATGAGAAAACTTACTAATAGTTAAAAAATAACGGCTAATCAGGAAATAGAATTTTCATTCCTCAGAAACATTTCTGTTTCAATGTTTGTTTGTTTCGAAATTAGAGCAAGATAAAATAGTAAGACAGAGCAGAATGATATATTCTGAAATCTTTTATTCAAAACTTTAATATATCCTAACGTATGAGACTGATGGAAATAATAACGATCCTTTTCTATAATTAAGCAGAAACAAGTTTATTTATGAAACTAACATTTTGCTTTTCTGTATCATGCATGCCATGCCATAACATTGTTTTCAGAATAACTCAACTGAATGTACATTTCAAACTTCATTTATGGATTATATTTGCTGTTTGTCCATAAGTTTTGTACATAACAGCTCTACCTTTCATCTAAGCTTTTCATTAAAAAAACCACCCACAACCCCCCATGTCGATAAATTAATCTCCACAGCTATTGAATGCAATGGAATCATGGATTCCACTTTATATTCAGCATTGGCAATATTGCAATTTATCAACAGTGATAATTATATATCCAAGTAGGGCAAATGGAGTAAAGTTACAGGAGAAAAAATGTGCCCCATTATGCCTATAAAGCATTTGAAAGCTGATCAACTCCACTGAAGTCTCCAAAACTGCAATTATTTCAAGAAATTGGACATATTAAGAGCAGCCAATGTAGTCAGCAGTTACTTACCCTCTTAGGTCAGAGGTCAGCCCTAAAGAGAACTCTACATTTGTTGCAGAGTGATGTCTAATATATGTATATGATAAAGAACTATTTGTTGCTCCCTGCAGATTATTAAGATATCAATTATTTAAGACATTCATTTTTCTCTTTCATCTGGAAGAGTATTTATGCTCTGCTGCAGTTTTTAATAAGAGGCTGTATCACTTTTCCAGTTTAGTTTCTGATTTAAACAGGTTTCCCATGCACTGTGTGACAGATTAGATGTTCCATCTATTATATGGGGTTGCTGTAGCTTTGATGTAATTCTTAGGTAGGTCCTTCACCTACTTAATCTATTGTGATCTAATCTATTAATATGAAAATTGGTAAGAGATGGACTAAATTATGCTCTCTATTACATAAGCAGAATAAGGTGGTGTGGGAAAACATATTCTTTGGAGTTAATATGCCTTTTAACAGAATTGCCAGCCCATGAATGTCAATTGTGGAACATGCCTGTAGTACTGAGCTGGTCCTGATTGTCCAAAAAGCTTTGCAAAGCAACATTACAACTCCTACACAGCTTTCGCAGGGAAGAGTTATTGGGTTTCACCCTGGAACTCTTTATCAGCCACAGGAGAAAAGAGCCTTACCCTGTAACACTTTTGGGGTTCAAACGGTCATCTCCGCAGCAGAGAGGGGGAAGGCATGACTCTGAAACCCAAGACATCTGAGGCAGCTGTGACAAGCTCGGAGCAGGAATCCTTCTGCTGCTCTGGAGTGGGTGGGTGTCAGACACCCTTTCTGGGTTTTTAGGCTGTTTTGTTTTGTCTGTGAAGCATCTTCAAAGACATTGGATACAGCTAGGTCAGACGAAATTAAGGGAATTTGTTTTTTGACCTCTTCCCTCACCCTACATTCTACTCAAAACTAATAATTTTGGAGGGCAAAATTATAGCTTTGATAGGTATGATTAAATACCTCATAAGCAGTAGTGGGTCACATCTTCTAAGAAGAACTTTAACCTATGAACATAATTTTCAAAATGCCTTGTCCTGTTATGGCTATTGAATGCTATAACACTACTGACTAGCTGTAAGTTTCACTCAATATTAGTGTTTCTTTGGGCTACATAAACACACTCAAAGGTGCATCCTCTGCCAAAAAAACTGTTGTGTTTTATGCACATAAAAAGACAAGAACAAAATACCTTCACAAGTCAAATTCAGAGAACATTTGTGCCGTCTCAGATTTGTGCAGTAATGGACAAATTGCTTAATCCCTTTTTTCTTAATTTCTTAAAGGGATTTCTTAAACTGTGAGGAAATGTTTAAATTTGGTACATCATAACTGAACATTTTAGTGAGGCAGCTATACTGTTTTATATTTTAGAGTGGGAAAGGTCAGTTCCCTGAGGAACTGAAACCTCACTGTTCATTTCATCATTTCAGTCACAATAACTTTGCTTTCAAAATGAGGGGTATGCTCTAAAACTTCAGGTCACAAATGTACTATGGACTGGTAGAAAGAGCAGGCAAAGTAAATAATATTAGGCACCTTCTGAGGCTCAGTGGATTCCAGATTCTTTGGATTCCTTTTTTAACAGTCATACTTATCCTCCTGCAGATTTATAATTTCATCCTGTCTCATCTTCCCTGATTTTCCTCTTATCTGTTGTGAAGTAGATTTCAAATGTAACCTCACATAAATCACTTAAAATTCCAGTTCTCCATAAAAGTTGTGGGGACTAAGACCCTGGAAGCAGGCTTTACCAACAGGAAGGAGAGCTGCTAGACTAAACCAGCTGTCTGCGTGGCCCATGAAACAAGCGGGAGTTCATGCGGACAGAAAGTTGAAATATGCGATACAAGCCTTGCTCATTGTCTCTTGCCAGTAAACTGAGAATGGAAATTTTCCCTTTTTCTTTTCCATGTCCCTCTGGTCTATTTGTTAGCTATGCAAAATGCAACAATATTAATGTAGTTAAACAATTCAAGTTGATTGACTTTCATTTTTTTGCATGGTAAAAATTATATTAAAAATTAAAATGGGGAGAATATGGGGTAAAATTTCTAAAAACAGAGATATAATTTATGAGTCAATCTCATTGAGAAGAAAATTAGGTAAGTCAATCAGTATTAATGTTTGGTTCCAGAGGCCACAGGACTGAAAGTGCAACTAAAGAACTAGATGTTTTGAAGCATCAGTAAACAATATGTGTATCTGTGGTTTAAAATTCTTCCCCTTTCACAGCCTATCTCATTTCTTTTTTCAATTTTGTCACCTTTGGAAAATATATTCAGTACTCACGGGAAAGGCACATGAAAACAGAAAACACATCTTTCTCTCTGATGCACGAAAAAGAAGACTTTCACACAATGTTCTGATTCTCTCCCATTGCCCATTAACAAATGGTAATTGATAATCTAACTATTTATTCCTGAGAATTTTCATTTCTTGTTCTGTTTCACTGTGATATGCTCAGTAAATGAATGCTTAAAAGAATCACCGTGGATTTTTTGCTACGGAGAAATAGGCCATTAAGTTTCAAATCAATATGGGTGATTGCGATGTGAAACTAACAATTTTCTTGAAATTAATACTGGAAGTGAAAAGCTGTGACAAACAAGTAAAATCAAGCTCCATTATTAGATACCCTCCCACCGTTTCCACAGAACGTAGCTGATTAACTTATATAAGAAACTTGCCACATTTCTGATTTTTCACTCAATGCCCCTTTCCTAAAACTCACTAAACTTGATGAAAAGGTTTTTGACAACTCTCTTAAAATCTGAATTGAGCCTTTGTTTATCCATGTGAATGTTCAAGTATATTTTCACAGCATCATTTCATCCGCCCTTATAATACCCAAAAGTTCCTGAGTAACCACTTGGAAAGAGGATGGTCTTTGATGAGGAATCAGCATGGCATAAGTCCTGACGAAGAATACCTGTGTCAATCCACACCAGCAGCAGAAGCATAATCAATACTCATGGAAGCTACTGAAATGTCTCTTTAAGTAGATTTAAGTAAATTTAAGTAGCTAGAGTCTTTGTCAAACTAGGGCAAGAGGAAATAAGGGTACAGTTATCACAGAAGTCATGTCCAGCAACTTAATAGGTAGCCAAAGCTGTCTTTATCATTAAGAGTTCACATTCTAAGCAGAAAAGAAGTGATTGGGCAGATAAAACAGGTACAATGGCTTTGTCAAGGTTAGTGACAGAGCTAAAATTAGAAAAGAAAGTACCCTAAATCCTAACCAAGGGATTCAGATCTACTGAAGGATGCGTGGCGTGTGACTTTAATGAAGTTTTAAAAATTATCATAAAGGAGATACTTGTTCGTGAAAAATATCTCATGTTGTAGCCTGGCTGCAATCAAATGCAGCTTTTTCATGGAAAGACGATTTCTTTTCTGCCTCTTCCAAAAGAAATTAAGAAAGAGGCAGAAATCAAAAGGAATTTTGATGAAAAACTGGAAATTCTTGTCTGCTGTTCCAGCATATTTTGCTGGTGTAGAACAAAGAGAAATAAAAATAAAAAAAACCTGCAGAAAATGAAATATGTATAGATTAGCTCATTTGGATTTATTGGACCTTACTCCTTTATAGCAACGTAAAAAGACTGGCTTAATAGAGGAGAATGTGAGGGACAGAGATTCATAGAGAGTAATATAATACTTTGATACAACTTTATTTTAATGACGTGTCTGGACACGTACTTGCTTTCTGTGACACAGCTCTGCTCATTTTTTCTTAAACTTTAGTGTCCCAAAGGCCAGATTAGATCAAACTACATCACACATCTGCAATACATAAAACAAACTATTCAATTCTCAGAATTACACTTTCCAAACCTTATTATTTCTTATTGATTATTTCTTTAAAAATTATTTTTAGGGGTTTTTTGTGTGAAATTTTTTTTGCAGATGCAACATAGAGCTCAGGAAACTCAACAATAACACGTTATAAACACCCTGATCATCAAGAAATCACTTCCTGCAGCAGGAGGCTATGAAACAAAAAGATTTGAGCTGTTACAAAGTGTTGTAATTGAGAACAGCAATAAGGCAGGGAGGGAAAGAGAACCACGTCTCCGAGCTGCTGGTTCAGCCACTGCAGCTGATGCTGGTGCCAGCGGTTTCTCACACACATAGTGTGAGCGTGAGCACGTGTAGGTGAGCATGCATGAGAATATGTCAGAGAGGCTGCCAAAATTCAAGGCAGGAAGACACACCTGAACGATATAAGAATACCTTTTGCTACAATTACTAGTGCAATGAACAAAGAAGGGCAAATTGTTTGGCTGAACTGAGCTGTGACGGACTCTGATACAGTTCCAAAAACACGTGTCAATATTATCTCTTTTCAGGTCCTTTAGTTTTATTAACTCAGAGGATGGTTTTTTTTAATATTCTTTGGACAATAAGCCAAATTTATTAACCTAAACTTAGCAATAAAAATAGGAAAGAAAACATGTATTTCTGGTATTAGCAGCTGCACCATTCTTGGAGGATCATCAGAAGAGTCTCAGACAGCTATTAAAAACTCACATGAATGGTGCACAATGAGCACAATGCAGACCTAAGTAACTCCAGATGAGACATTGCCTGTTATGGACAAAGCACAAACAACTGTTGAGGCAGAAACACACAGTTGTGAGGGCAAAAGTCTTTTTCAGTTCACTTAGTGATAATGAAGCTTCCCCTTGCTTGAACAATTAGCTTTTAATTTAAAGAGGGAACTTAACATTCATCTAGCTTATAGATTCAGTGGGGATGTCTTGAAAAGAGATAGGTGCAGAAAGGTGTAGGTTCATCTTACTTAAACTTAGACCTCTGCAGTACTTAAATCGAACTAGTCAGCCCCAATCCAAGTCAATGGAGAGAAAAAGGCACTTTGAATGTATATCTTGGACAACTATTTTAGGAAGAGATGAATCATGCCCTAGAAACGTTTATTTTTCTTGAGTCTTCTCAACTGTAAATCTCGGGAGATAAGGGTCTTTTATACGTGATTTTGACTCTTAATGACATATGGCATTGACGTATGACTCCTAGTTTCAGTCCCAAGAAGGAATAGCCTGTGAACAAGTATAAAGAAGAGGTAAAAGGCAATTGTTTAGCATAATTCCGAGCACCACCAGAAGCCTGGAAATGGATGAATGATGCAAGTGGCACAAAGGTAGAAATACAGCTTTGTGGACCATTGACTTTCCTGACCTTGGTCCAGAAATCTATGTGCTAAGGACTGATGGAATAAATCAGCACAGCTAAGTACAGTGTCTTTGTCATAGGATGAAATATTGCCTCACAAATCTTCATAACCTTCTTCAAACTTTAAACTTTATATCGCTGAAGTAAATTATTAGCTACTACTGTCAGTGCTTCCCAGCCAATGTAACAGAGATGAAGAACAGCTTTACCAACATTGAGTAACGAGTCTATATGAGAAATGAGAAATAGCATGTGAGTCTTCTTACCAGGTTTGATTTCAGACCACTGTGTTTAATACAGTAATTTTCCACTGAATTTATCCAATACACTGCAATCCTTAAATTCAAATTGTTAATGCTTTCACAAAAATACTTTTCTTTGATGCATTGACCCATTGTGTTAAAGTAATAGGTAACTTGTTTAAGAACATGCATTGAAAGGAATTATCTGAACCATTTTCTTTCAGATTCTTTCAGAAGGACCATATATACCACTTAATAGCCTGCTCCAGCCTCCAGTGAAGTTCACAGAAAGACTCCCATTCATTTTAATGAGGGCTGACTGAGTCCTGTGGTTCTACTAATTTAAACCAACTATAAATGAGCCCCCTGGTTTTTAAAATAAATGGCACAATATTACCAGGAATAAGCATGTATTCAGTAATAATTTATTTTTCTTTTATTGCTAACTTGGCATCTCTTCTTATTCCCACCAAATAGCTGGAAGAGGTGAAGAATAAAATGTATTCCCCAAAGAAAATATAAAATCTTGTCTTCATATTCTTGATCGTATTCCCAAACTTAGGTGATGGCTGCTTGCCAATCTCAACTCTCCTTCAGAGCTGATGAGTTACGGTGGTTCGCAGTGGGTTATGGCCAGCTACTGCTCCTAGCTTAGACAGTGGGAGCAACAATAAAAGGTGTCACCAGTGATCAGCCATACCTTAGTCTCACCTAGAGGTGAGAGCAAACTGATCAAATTGCTGCCATGTGTGAGATGAAAGAGTTCAGAGACAGAGCAGAAACAAAACCACAGTTGCTATCAGTTGCTGAAGTAATGAGTGATGCAGAAAACCACCTCTTAGCTAAATCCTTAGCTAATATAAACTGACCTTTAGCTTCACTGAAGTCAACTGATGTCACATCAGGGGATATCAGCTGCAGAACCGGCCCGTTGTCCCTGCACACTGCATGGCCTCAGGTTCAGACTGTGCCCACTGACGGACTCCTGCAGCCACAAGGGTTTACAGCTCCACTTTGCCCTCTGGGCTCCAACTAACATCACTGCAGGAGCGCAACAAAATGCTGGCTGGCTTCACTGCAGACATGCTTCCACCATACGTTTATTCTCTAAGTAACTGAAAGGTATTCTGTGTTACATATGTCCACTCGGGTGTAAGCTTATGTAAGCATACTTTTAGGAAGCAACGATCCATATTCATCAGCACTGAAGAAATGAAAATTGGTGTGTTGTGCGGAGTTTGAAACTTCCACTTCAGTTCCTCTTAGCCCTTCGGTAGGTTATTCGACAAAGAATGGGGAAGCAGTACCAAACAAGCACTCCAGAGCTGGTTAACAGCACGATTGCTACCTTGCCTCGGGCATACAGTGGACACCGTGCAGCATTTTGGAAGGCTTTGCTCCCACTCAACCCCAGGAAGGATAGAGACAGCAGAGGTCCTGGCAGCAGTGCGTTGTCTCAACCTCAATTTTATTTAATAGATTGGAAAACCTGCAGAGCTTGGAAGAGTGAGACCAATACATAGGACAGTTTTCTATTTCGTCTCTGTTATTTCTTTATGCCTGCTTGGATCAGTTGCAGAGGTCTGTTCACTTCTGAGAATTATCAGTCTTCCCCACTTTCTGGATTTCACCAAGTGGTGTAAGGTATTATATTAAAAAACCAAACAAGCAGAGAGTCTCAGAAACTGTTGCTAGTAGTTGCTATTCAGGTTTTTGTTTTTCTTTTTTTTTTTTTAGCAGTTTATGTTTCAAGACAGAATTTCAGAGTTGGTTAACTGTATTTGCTGCAGTTGGAACCATTATTTTGGTAGGCAGGTCTCCAACATCAGTGCCTCTAGTTTGAAGCTGACTCAAAGGATGCAGATGCATTTATATGTGCCCATCTCCTCTGGTATCTAGCAAAGTCAAGGGAGAGCCTTACAGTACTGTCAAAGGCTTTGAGTTAGAGCTTACTGAGCCAGTAAGAGAGCCATTGGGCATGTCTTACCTGACGGTCATTCTGCATACTTTTCAAGGAGAATAGTATGACTATTCAGTCATGCTATTGTATGACAAGTATTTTGACTGCTTATTGATAAATGCCATTTTTCGAGTTACAAATATAATGGAAACTAGGACTGCTAGTGAAAAACACCACATCTTATGGCTTGAGCAATTTATTTGCCAAAAATTTATGGTGAACACCTAGCAAATATATTGCAGATAATTAGCATTTCATGTTATTAACAACCCCATGTTTTCATAATAATGTTGTTTTACTTAAATAATCTGTTCCCATAAGGCTGCTCATGTGATTGTGATTCATTGTAGCCATAAAAGCATTTGTTTTTATCTGAACAGTCCAGAAATCAAAACACTGTATGCAATTATAATATAAAAGTTGAAGAGCACAAGAGACACAGAAGAGAGAGGTATTGATCTTGCATTAGTAAGAACCAAGCGGCACGAGTGGGACAGTTAGACATCACTAAGTGCCTCATCACCATACTGTGGTCTGTAGCACAAGTTCACGTATTTATAAACTACTTTGGTCATCTGTGCCCAGTGCCTTTTCTCAAGGTGAGCAGTAGCAAGCAGCAGGCGCAGATGTCATGTTGCGGACAATTATATTAAGCATTTATCCCAACTTGTGCAATCTGCCTCTGAATTAGTTCTGAAGAAAAATCTTGGGGTTTTTTTGGTATCCTATGCAAAACCTTGCAGAATTAAGGTCACAGTACTTACACATACATGCAAACATACTAGAAGCAGGCTGGAAATGTTTGCATTGCAACACAGACCTTTGGGTACAGCTGGCACTCACCGCACTTGTTCTTTGATGCACTTCCCACTTCTGCCCATGCCTGTAGGTTTGTATTTTGGACTGTTAGTCTTTAGACCCAAAAGAAGCAATATATGACAAGAAATTATGTGCTTAAACTGAAGTATGAAATATTAAGGCTAGATGTAATGGCAGTATTTAATGCTAAAAGAGGTGAAACACTCATCGACTGAGGAGGTTGTGGAAGGTCCATTGCTGGTTATTCCTGAGAACAGTCTAGATTAATGTGAAGTAGATGATCCTGCTTAGGTCCAAAGACCCAATTGACGAGTCGGTCTGTTTCTCTCCACTATCTGTGAAGGAAACCTAGGTGAGTAGGTGTCTGCGAACATTGATGTTGCAGGTGCATATCGGAAAGATGTATCTCTTAAAGAGTGACCAATTTAATAGCTTTTATCTAAGTAGAAATACATTTGCATGTATCTCCTGTATTATAAGAATGTGGATTTCCAAGATAGTGGAGTCATTCACTCAACTGCCAAATTCAAACAAATGACAAGTTTGGAATTAAATGCTGACTGTGGCTTAAAATATATATCTGCAGGAAGTTTACACAGTAGTTTTCCTATCTATTTGCTGCAGCAAAGTAATTCTACTGTTCCTTCCTTAGCAAATGCTCTAAGTCATTGTGAAATATTGTACTGTGTGACTCGCTTTTTAGAATGGTAACTTCACAAATCTCAGTTCTGAACTGTCTGAATGTTTGGTGCAGCAACAACAGAATCGGGTCTCACCTGAAAAATTTGCAACAGTCTTCCTTGCAGTACCTTGGGATGCTTCAAACCTCTAACTTCTGCATGTTTGAAAGCAAAATTTAAGAACTCTAAAAAACATCCTAGCTTTTCTGGACTTTCCAGGCTATGCATTTTGAATGTTAATCTGGAAATGAGACTGAAAAGTATATTCTTCCAGGTGATTTTGTTGCTCTTATTCAAAATCTTGTCAGGAAAGCAGGCACAGTCACTGCCTACTTTAATCATTAGAAGAATAGTACTTGTTAAAACAATAAAATTTTAATTGAAATGTGTCATCGCAACCACAACTTGGGAAAAGACCTTCAGGACTGCTTGCTGCTTCCAACAAGACTACATTGGAAATTCGTATCAAGTAACATGATAATGAGCCTGCTGTTACAAAAATAATCCTCTTGGTTATTAATAATAGATAGGGTTGGACACTGATTAATTCATGACACATTATTAAAAGCATTTTATGAATTAGAGTCAGAAAAAAAGGAATGATTTTGATTAATGAGTTTTTCTTTTGAACCATTTCCAAAATCAATAGATAAAGCTTTAAACTTCCTATGTCTAATGCAAAGCACAGCATGCTGGCCAACAGCAGCTACGGCTCTCTTCACCCAGGGGCTGCTACCCAGGCTCCCAGGTTGGTCTGGCTGGAAAGTACCTGTCCTGCTACCAAAGGTATCACAGAACTCTGATCTTCCCTATTTTTCAACAAAGCTGAGGCAGCGCAACAAAAGGAACAGTAGAACATGTTGTAGGACCAGAAACGAAAAGATGAAGGGGAATGCATTTGATTTTAATCTGTCCACTTGACCTTCACATTCATTCCAGCTTTTCTTTTAGATAGTGTTCACTGCTCATTGTAGCTGTAAGTTCAAAACTTGCTGACTCAGCTTCTGGTCCAATTCCCTCTGAAGAAACAAAAAACCTATTAACTTTTATCGAAAGAGGGTCATGACCCATGTGATCACTTAGCAGTGTTTCCTCTTTCCTCTAAAAGAGGGAATAGCCAGAAGGCTAGCAAAAAAGTAACATTTTTTTTTTTTTCTAAAGGAAGAGTAAAAGAATTCACAGTACTCCCCTCAGGGCTTAATGAAGGAAGGCTGCTGGGAAGCTTTAATGAGTTTTGCATACATAATCCCAGAGAGATCCTCAGGAGCGACTCTGTGCCCCCTCCGGCAGCAGTGAGTCCAGCCTGGTCCCAAACACATCAGGCAGAAAAGTCTGAAACTCTGCAAGTAATGTATTCCATTCTTTTACTATATTACCATGAAAACCCTTCCCCTAACACCCAACCTACATTTTATTTGTATTCTTCAGGGACGTGGAGAACAGCTTTCCTGTTTGCAGCAGCTTTTCATATATTTAAAGAGTGGTACCAGAACCCCTCAATTTTTTACTACATCTCCATTGTATCTCCATTAGGCTAAATAGTTCTACTTTATCCTTGCAGGTTATCTATTCTTCTCACACTTTTGCTACTTTCTGCAGCAAAGGTGAAGAGCTAAGGATGTGCAGTGTATGAGACAGTTATGAGTTCTTCTTACTCACGTGTTGAAAGAAGCTAATAAACTATATGAATGCTACAAAAAGATAACACTAATTTTTTTTTCAATGAGAAGCAAATTAATAACACATGACTAAAGTATTGGATAAAGAGGAGTCATGAAGATAATGTATTTAAATAATCAGAAAAATGCCTTTAGAATAAAAGGCAAAGTATTTTTCATGGAAACTTTGATAGGAAACAGAAAATAAACATCAAAAATTAAAAAAAATCATAGCAAAGGACACAGAAACTATATGAAAAATACCATACTAAAGAGGGTTATCTGAGCTAATTGTATCTCCCACCAGGCATTTTTTCTGTAGAACATAACAAGAAGAATAGTAGCATGAACAACACTAATTTCTTCAATTTTTCTTCTTAGGTCGTTTTTTCAAGATCTCCGGTCATGTTTGTTTTTCCCCTCTGGACTCTCTACAACCTTTCTTACTATTCATTATGCTTAGTACTCACTGATAGTAAACCCTCCATGAATTTAACCGATCCCATTTGGTCTCCACAGTGTATTATGTCAATACGTTCCACAGTTCAGTGATGTAGTCTCTGAAAAAGGCTTTCCTTTTATTGTTTTAAACCTATTACACATTTTTTTCTTGGCTGCCCTGCTGTTGTTGGATCGTGAGAAACAGTGAATAATCAATTCCTATTCACTTTCTTCAGGAATTTATAGACTTTTATCCAAACTGCCTAAATCATCTCTTTTCCAATCTAATTGTTCTGCTATATTAGTCATCTTCTTTTATAGTTGTTTGAATTTTTGATCAGCTTTGTTCTACTAAATCGTCTCTGAGATGGAGTGACCACAAAGCACTCATGACCGGACATGGTTTTTCTTCATAAAGTCATGATTGGCTGCTACTTGCCTTGCCACATTCTACAGAAAATATGTAGCTTTTTCATATGATCCTGTATTTTTCCAAGTGCTGAATTTAAACTAACTGTTTGGTAATACTTAGGTTTTTCTTTTGCTGCGTTTGAAAGAGAAGAACTAAGACTTAGTGTGTGAAACCTTACTGATTGTTTGTGATGTCTCCCATTTAACATCTCACAGTTCAAATACTCAACAATTTCAAGTGTCTACTAAATATAAGTACACTTTAATCCACTTTTTTCATCCATCTTGAGTTTACATTTTTTTCTGTCCTAACTGTGTTAGCTGTCTGACCACAGCTGACTTTGTTTTGTGAAGACTGCTGTCTTCACAACGCTTGTGCCATCTTGGTATATTGATGTGTTTATCTTCCCCACTCAGTAGCCGATCGGCTCTTCCCTGAGTTCTTCCTTTCTCTCTTAAGGCACTTACAAAATATTTTCTTGTCCATCTTAACGCTGCAAACAGTACCTCATTTTGTATTTTTTTGTGTGCTTTCTGCTATTGCCTGCAGATGCTTATCTCTACTTATCTGTCCCTAGCAACTTGGTTTAATTTGCCCGTCTCTAGACTTCCTTCCTGTATTGCCAGCTCTTGATCCAGCCACAGCAGTCTCTTATTGCCTTTCATCCTCTGCGCTGGCAGAGTTTGTGGTTGTGCCCACACTATCATTTTCTTAAGAGAGCTACCTATTAGATGATATTCCTTTTTATATAGAATTGCTTTGAATGGGAAGGCTCTGAGTTTAATGACGCCCTCACAATGTGGGGACAGGACAGACAGTCGCACTCTCAAGACGTTCCTTCTGTTTTTTTGAAGGACCCCAATGCCATTACAACTTGTATTATTTCTGCTTTTGCTGCCTACTCACAAAAAGCTGCATCTACCTCATCTTTGCAGCAAATTTGTCTATAGAGGATCCCTGCTATGGCAATTGCCTTTATTACTGCTTAAAGAATTCCTCTAAGTACGTCTGTCTGTGTATTCAGGATCTCAGAGCCTACATATAAATCTTTGATATACATGCCAAGTCTTTTTTTTTTTTCCTGTAAAAGATGCATATTTTGATACTAATATTCTGGTCGCATAAATAATCCTTTCACAAGACATAAGAGAGTAAATAGTGTGAACAACATAAAGACTTCATACAAGAGCAGTGTGGACGTATATATGGAATATTTACAATGCCAGCTGCCTCCCCTGAAATAGCGTATTGTAAAAATAATAAGAATTCAAGAAAGAACAAGGGAAATGAAACTGTGCAGCATAACAATCAGGGACTCTAACTCACAGACTTTGATAACAAAAATATTGTTTGTGTGTGTGGAAGGTACTATAGAAGGGGCTTCTCACTGGTTTCACTAAGATATCAGTATTTCACAAAGCTACTAAAAGGCGGCTCACAGACAAGTTACAAGATACAAAGTACATTGACCCTGTCTAAACCAGCACCTAGAAGGAATTGCAGCACCTTGATGTCCAGTCAACTGGAGTTCCAGAGTCCTTACATTTCTACATGGACCGTTTTCTTAAATCTTACAGCAGAACTCAGCTGTTCAAGTCAATCACCTCATTGATTTTATTTCATGTGATAAATATTGGTTTTCCTGAATTCAACTAATATCAGCAACACCATATATTCAACTTCAGGCCATTCAGCTAAACTTATACATGGTATTACCTTTAAAAGCCACTGTTCTATTTGATTACTGTCCTGAGTTTGTTGGGAATGTGTCATTGCCATTATTCAAGTTCACTCTCTATTCTTTGTGAGACTTCTATAACCTTTGTTAGAAGTCCCCTCATTTTTATGAGTGCATATCAACTGTTCTGCTTCACTATCTTTATAGTATGTCACATAAAAGAGCATTGGCACTTTTTGTCTCAGCATTTTGATGAACTGCCTGTAAAATTCTGAGGTTTTCTTCCCGTTTTTTATGTACAGAAGCTTCTTGATTACATTTCAAAAATAACATAAATGCTAAAATCTACCCTGAAGCTAGTGCTTTGTATTTTTTTGTTCAATTTTTAGCATCAGAAATAAATCCTGAAATTATTTGATAGTTATCTCTTTAACACAATACTCACATTTGATATAATGTCACCTTTTCTTATAATTTTTCAATAACCCTTTCTCTGCTAACGTCTATGTAACATTTTTTCTCCCTGAGAAACTTTTCAAAAACAAAGTAAATATTTAAGTAGTTCACGTTGCAGATCACAATTACTAGAACAAAAGCAGGAAAAAACCACCCTAACAACTTTATAAAAATGTAACAAAATTAAAAATAGAAATAATAGCAGGTGGAAAAGGAAATCCAAAAGTGATCAGCAATTAAAACTCATCCTCTATAAAAAAAAGAGAGTGAATGCTATTTTATTTCTTGATTTTAGCTAAGTTGCATTTCAGGATGAGAAGTTCTGTGTCAGCATTTCAGGAAAACTTTATAATAGAGTGAGCCCAAAGCATGTTATAAATACTTTTAGCTTCTAATGTGAAGGTCTTAATAATAAACTTTCTTTTCCAAAGGAAAAGTCCGGTGTCTGCTACTGTATGAGTTCAATTTCTAATAAGCCCTTCAGCACTAATGGAGAAGTGAATCATATTCCATATTAATGGATCCCAGAAGTGCTATTTGATGACAAATGTGGAAGTAGCTTTATCTTTTGGGCAGAGCAGCTGAATTTGTTTGATTTGGCATTTAAAGAACCAATATCTGCCGGTAGCCTGAGTGCATTAAATGACATCAGTACGAAAGACAATAATCTGGGAGCATCTAGAGAACAAAATCCAGGGCTACCAACAGAAGCAGAAGAGGATAAGATTTTTTTTTTCTCCACACCACATAGCTGGAGGTGGCTTCCTTATGATTATAAATATTTTTTGTGGACTTGCACAGCCCTGTTGCAAGGCAGTAAATGGAGCAATCTTGGCAGTGCGTGTTTCTAAGGGTGCATTTCAAGAACCAAGTGAAGGTATCTCAGCTGCATACCAGTGAGCAGCTCTGAGCTGCACAAAGTGTTTCGTGCCATGGGATTTAGGCAAAACTTTCCATCCTCAAAGATAATCCAGGAAAAAAAAGTACTCATGTAAACCAATCACCCTAAACAGGAACCCCAAACTCCTTTTCTCACATCAAGCTTGATGTAGCTTCCTTAAACTTCTTAAAGGATAAATTTGGCTTACTCCATATTATCAAGTGTGTTTATTCATTGTTATACAATTTTAAAGGTTAGAGAACTATCTAACTGTAGTGTTATTTTAAATTATGATTTTTTTTCAAAATGCTGCTTCGTATCAAAGGACCATTTTAAAGATTGTTGCATTGATTCGTCATTTATTGGCATTGTGTTGAGTTGGTTTGGTTTTCATTTTTTCCCCCCAGAGTGTCATATTCTAGCTTATATAGGTAACGCCATTTTAGGCAGTTTTCTCATTCAGATACGATGTTTTGCCTTTAAGTGTCACTGCAAGTGCTGTGGCTGCTGAAGTTTTATGCTCAGCCAACCGCATTCAGTCACAGATTCTCACTTCTAGATGAAAGCATTTATACAGATTGCCAAAACTCTCTGTCCTGCAGCTCCTCATAAGCCCATCTGTGTATTTAATGCATATAGTCCCCAGTTTACATCATTTAACTTTGGAAAGGCCCACTTTATTTTTTTGCCATGTCAGGTAATATATTTTGCTCCTTTGTAACACTTAATTTAACAAACAGAATTAATCTCTGGAACTGGGCTGTGCGTGTCCATAGCCCGGGAATTCTGGAGCACTTGGAGGCTGTCTCTTTGCTGTAGCACTGCGGTTTCAAAGGTAGCAAGTGGGATCATTGCTGACTCCCCCTTCTCTCTGGGAGGGATGAAGGTAACCAAAGAGCAGCAAGGCAAGGCTGTGAACCAGGAAAATCTAATTTCAGATGGCAGAGTGTTTGGTGACCAAGGTTCAGAAGGGAGCAGGCTGTGGCCTTTCCACATCTGTATTGCTAAAAGAGAAGTGAGAGGAAGAAGAGGCTGAGGCAGGCACTGATGGTACCATGGTAGTGCTGCTGCACAAACCAGCTCTGGTCCAGAAACCATTTAGACACGCAGCTGGAAATCCATGTAGCCCATGGCCACCAGATCAGAGTAGTCCTGTGGTCACTTGGCTCTGAGCACAGGGAAAACGAACATCTGCCTGCTTGCACTTGGCCATGCCACGCCAGGATGTGACAGCAACCAAATGCATGGGCTGTGTTTCTCTGCTGCTTTATTAGTTACAGTTTGATACTGACAGCATCGCACGAGGATATAGTCACCCTGTATAACCCCCCAACATGGTGACTATCTGCTGATCTGCTCTAGAGGCAAAACCCTCTAGAAAAGGGTTTCTGCTCACGTAGTTTTCTTCCAAAGCCCATCAGAACTCACCCATGCAAAAATCCTATTTCTGAAGTCAAGTTGCAACTGTTCAAGTTAAGGACTACTTTTGTGAGCAAGATTGTGCCTTTTTGCACCAGTAACAGAAGCCTAGCCCGTGTTCCTCATTTCACTGGCATGGGTGGGAAGTGGCTGTTTGGACATTCCCTGTAGGAGCCTCCCTCTACCCTTTGGCTCACCATGGTCCTGGTGACTTGCAGGGCTGCAAACCTCATTTTCTGTCCTGAGACTTTTTTGAATAGGGGAGGGAAGCATAAGAAATTAGAAGGGTGGCAAATGTTGGAATTGGGAGTGTATTCGAACTTCTGAATTGCTGAGCTTGCAGGTAAAAGACTACGTTAAGCTGAACCTTTGCTATGTTTTGGTATTCATTTTTTCTGTGTTTTAAGAAATATCATGGGCTTTTTAGACTGTTTAGTTTGTACATAAGCTTTTTTTACGTGTATGTGAATTAATGAGTAAAATGAAATATTCAGGTGCATATCTTTTTCAACTATCTGGTTTATGTGAGTTTTGCCAGCTGATATACAGCATGAAGCACATGAGTAAATGATAGCAACATTTTTCTCCCCATCCATTTTATAACATACAATTTTATATTTTTATTTCTTGAGATATATTTGCAGTCATGCTGCGATTAACATACAGTCCTGGGGAGGCAGAACAGTATTCATATATATTTAGCAGGCCCCATTTAAGCTGATATAAAATCATTGTTCCTTGAGACTATATTGGAAAGAAATTTTACAACAAATGTGGAGGAATTAAGGCACTATTGTGATGGGCAGAAAGCAGAATACATAGTTATTTCTAGGTAAGCAGATAGCTATCCTAATATGTAAACTCATTAAAGTATCAAAGCAAGTCCATTGAGGCTTTTGAGAAGTAACATTGTGACGCCATCAAAACGTGAGATTACTGAAAAAACACCACATCACTTTGCTAGCGTAGCTCGCTTCCACACACAAAAGCGTGGAGCTGCCAAATGGCGTTACTGATGGGTTTTTGGCCTTCCTGGACTTCAGCTGTACTAATACAGGTTTCTGCTACCAGATACCATATCTGTATGTACGGTTAAATTACGTCTCCCATTTTTAATTGTACGCAATACCATTTTTGACTATTTAAAAAATGCTTTGTGCTGCGTAGGCTTTTCAGCTTCACTGTGCCTGAATGTTTTATTGGAACATTAACTTGGCTTGCTTGAGAATTACTGGGTAGTAAATGCACTGGTGAGGGAATTTAGATGTGGTGGGGTGTGAATTTATTTTTCAAATAATGACCTATGGTGCAACTTACTATTATTTTGTCTAATTTTTCCTGTTTGAAGGCTATTAGTCATACATTGCTACAGATTACACTTGCAGATTTGAAGCACTTATAAAAATAAACCTGTGATTTCAGGAGGGGAGAACACATCTTTAGTTATGCATGTGCTGCATGGTGGAAATTATTTTCATACATTCTCTGCTGTGGTTTTATTTCTAATTATTGATTTGAATGGATTTTTTCTTAAGCTGATCTCTCAGTTGTAATGAGTCATATTTGTCATTTGTTCTTGAGCCATGATGGTCTTCTGCTAATATTCCAGCTATACCTAGGAATTAAGTATTTGCAGCCATTCATTGGCCACAACATTTCTGCTTTCACAGTAGCTCTGATCATTTGAAATGTGTTTCCTTAAGGAGAATTCCAACCTTAAAAATATCTTAGTTAAAACTCATGACTCGGGGTTTTTACCAGCTTCAGATCTTCAAGGATACTGAACCACATACCCCTTGCTGATTCAGTAGCATATGAACTCTGTAGTATTCAAATTACTAATGGCTAATGTGATTCAAATTACTAGTGGCTAATGTGATGCCCATCTACAAGAAGGGTCGGAAGGAGGATTCGGGGAACTACAGGGCTGTCAGCCTAACCTCGATACCAGGAAAGATCATGGAGAGGATCATCTTGAGTGAGCTCTCACAGCAAGTGCAGGGCAGCCAAGGGATCAGGGCCAGCCAGCATGGGTTTAGGAAAAGGAGGTCCTGCTTAACCAACCTGATCTCCTTCTATGACCATGTGACCTGCCTTCTGGATGCGGTGAAGGCTGTGGATGTTGTCTATCTGGACNCTTTCCTGAAAGAGTGGTCAGGCACTGGAACAGCCTGCCCAGGGAGGTGGTTGAGTCACCATCCCTAGAGGTATTTAAGAAACATGTAGATTTGGTACTTCAGGGCATGCTCTAGTGACAGAGATTGTAGGGGGTTTTTTTGTGTGTGTATGGTTGGACTCGATGATCTCAAAGGTCCTTTCCAACCATGAAGATTCTATGATTCTATGATTCTACTGTCTACAGATGTATAAGCAGCAAGTATTTGGTCTTAAATATTCAGGATCTTTATCCAGACACAGGGAGATACCTCTCAGAAGGAAATTCCCAAAAGCTTTAAGATGACACCTATCTCTCTATCCTATAGAAAGCACATATTTCCTAACGGGGCAATTCAGCTTCCCACACACCCAGCAAGGAGCTGCCTAGAACCAGCCTAAAAGGGGGCCCAAGAATGAGATGGTCTGAACCGTACCCAGACACAGCCCTGCATAGAGCAACCCAAAGTTCAGACCGTTAATTTAAATTGGTTTTCTCCGAACATGGGAGACAGAGGCAGAAATGCTTACCCATAAAAGGCTAACTGGTTTTCAATGCATTTTCAGTTAGTGAGGGATGGGGAGCAACCACTCTGGTGCCTACAGATATTGGCAAGTAACAATTCTCCCTTAGTCCCATGAAATTAATTACCTACAGACTTTCTAATGTCACTTTAGATGATGCAAAAAAAAATAGTCTGATTATGGATCTAAGTTATTTAAACACTTTGGAAATCATTGCCATATGTCTACATGTATGTACCAGCACTGATTTTGAACACATCATTTTCTTTCTTCCTTAATGTACCTAAATGCTTTCGCTTTCCCATTCTCTGAGCAGACTGGGAGCTGTTTGCCACAAAATCCAACTCTTTATTACATGAGACTGCAGCTAATTCAGGGACCATCTGTGTGTACTTATAACTTAAATCATTCCTTTCAATGTGCATTATATTGCACTTGTCAAAGTTCAATTTCATCTCCAGTGGTGTTGCCTATTTACCTAGATTTGCTCATTCCCAATGGAGCTCGTCACATTCCTTCTGAGTTTGCACATAAATAATCTTGAGACAGCAGCATATTTTACAAGTTTTCTGCATTTTGGTGAACCACGCAAAAAGGAGAGTTTCTGCACAGCTACAGTGCAAAGGATGCTGTGCTGGAACTGCCTCCCGTCGTCCCACAGTGCTCCTCTCACAGGGTCTCACACCACTGCCCCATGAAGCATACTACAGCAAAGTGGAATTTCCATCCTAAAGAGAGACAGGGGGTGGGGGAGAAGGGTCTCCCACCTCAGCATCCCTGATGGCCATGGATCCTAGCTCAGATCAGCAAGGAGGAGCAGGTGTCTGGTAGGATAGCGAGTGGCATTTTGAATAGTCCACTGAAGATTCATGTGACATACCAAGCATCTCCTAATGGATGACTCCTTTCAGCCAATGTGACTATAGCACAGAGAGAGGTAATTAGCTCTAAGTTAGCTGCCTTAGGCACCCAGAGCAATGATGCCTGAGGCTTCACTGCAGCTACATAACCTTTTGCCAAAGACTGGGTTGCTGTGAGTATTTTACTATTGATATCAAAGCCAGCTGGACTTAAGGTACTGCAGGCATATCAGCTGCAACCCATATGCACAGGCATGCGAGCGCTCTTTAACTTGTTTTCTATACATTTGCTGTCTCTTCAGAGATGTCAGTACCTCTCATTAGGCCCGACCACTCACAGGAGCTATAAAGGGCATGTGTTTCTCACAAGTGATTAATCTCCCTGAACTCACTCCAGCCCTCGAGTGCGTGCAGCTGGGGCTGCAGTGTTGGCTGCCGGTTCCTCTGCACCCTGTGGTCTGTGTTCTCAACTCTTTGGGTCTTATCACACAGTTTTGTAGCCTTTGGGGATTTTCCTGAAAGTCCCAGTTCTCCTGTGACTTTAAATTTTTCATAATGCTAATATTTCTTTGTCACATGAAGAGCTGGAAAATGTTAAAACTAAAGCCACAAGCACTGGAAGGGAAAGAAAAAAACTATTGCTTATGTTTACTGATGCCACGTGATTTTTAAAAGCTTGAATTACAATTACCAAAAAATTGATCACTGCTAAATGTAGCCCCAAATCAGAACTGGAGACAACTTAGGCAGACAGCTCATGCTGTGGTTGCTGCCAGCTGCCAAACTGCAGGGATGCCCGTGTCTTCTCACGCTGAATCCTGGTCTCCTCTGAGAAAAGGTGCCGCAGGATTCACCAGCATCACAGGAGCCTGCAGCTACAGAAAGGAGCAAACAAAGAGTAATCAAAAGTGGAAACAAAATGGCTTCATGTCAGGTGTGAAAGCTGGAAAAAGGAGGAAAGGGAAAAATGGCAAATCAGCAGGTGCTCTGAGAAATGGAAGAATGTAAGCAATGAATGAGCGTGGTCACCAGGATAGGAGACAGTGAGAGAGGAGCACAGAAGAGAAGGATGGGTATGTAGAAGTATAGAAGAGAAGGGTGGGTACGTCCCTACCTTGTAGGCAGAACCATTAGCGTGCTGGTTCCCATCTGACTGTTCATCCTTTCCCACAGCGTGCTGCTGAACAGGAATCTGCCAGATGGTGATCCGATGTGAAGGAAAGCAAAATACCCTTAAATATCTGTCCAGGGTCATTTTTCATTTGGAGAGAAGGGACAGTTAGGAGAAATCCTTTGGGAGAGGGGAGGAAATATTGACAAGGGTTTACCTGGAGTGTTGCTTCTCTCTCTCATCCATTTAGACTGCACATATATTGCAACAGAATCTGTGCCTCTGTATCTGCACAATGCCTGGCATCTTTCAGGAGCTTCAGTCAAATAAAAGAAGGGAAAGACAGTGAGAAAATGAAAGCAGAAAGCATGTTTTGTGTACCCAAGAAACTCAAGACAATCTTACGGAATTGTAATTTATCTATATTTAAGGGTATCATTCTTCCAATATGTTTGCTGGGTATCTTTATCTATCTTAAAGCCTGAAAGGTGATTTTATGGAACACAGATTTTTAGCTTTTTTTTTTTTGTAGAAGTGTATTATAGGCATGTAAACATGCAGCGAACGCCACACCAGCACCCTGTTTCATTTAAAACTCATTGATTCTCTCTCTTACTGGGAAGAACCATACAGAGGCAAGCCATGGAGGGCAGAAGGAAGCTGCAGGGAACAAATACTCTCAGAAAGGACAGAAAGGAAAAATGGAAAATTAGACACAAAAATGAGATAAAAAGGTGGTAAAATGTAAAAAAATTAAATGAAGACCAAGCCCAACAAGAACTACTTACCTACGTAAAGATAAGCATATGTGTAACCATTTTTTCTGAGAAACAGTTATTTTTTTAAATAAATTGCACGATATTTTTGTGCATAAAAATATATGCTGCTATTGCAGTATTCTGCCAGAGGGCCATGTAAGCCTGCTAACACTATTTCTCTTCTGTGCAAATATTTTCTTAAATATTATTTTACATCATCTCACTAACGAGTGCAAAAAACAGTAAAATGTGAGGTGTATTACTTAGTGCTACTTCTTCTAGCATGTAAAAACTGTATTTATACAATTTATTGGGTACTGCTAAGGCTGTGATACAGCATTTTGTCATTAAAAGAAAACAAGGAATGTCTGTAGCATTTGCTGATATGTGATAAAATACATTTGTTGACACAAATACTGTATCTAAGAGCTCAGAGTCAGCATGTAAATCTTCTGTTTTCTGGTAATTCTGATTGTCAGACAGAGCCTTTCTCTCTGCAACCACAAAGATCTGCAGAACTGTTAAGGCTTCCCAGGCTTCCTGAAAAAAATTAAGCATCGTAAGATCTTCCCAAATAAGTGTATACTTATTAAAGGCATGACAATCTACATAAAGCTGGAGGTTATTGCAGTGCCTTGACTAGAGTGATGCAGTCCTCACTAGAGGGACTTTTCTCTTAACTCCAATTTCATGCATTTTTCAGCAGTAGGAAACAATGAGGGAAATGTATTTACCAGCTGTAAGTTGTAAGAGTAGCTTACAATATTCCAAGTTAATGTCCAACGCAGTTCTGATTATGAGGTAAATGCTAATAACTTACCCTGCACTCAAAATGCCACTGCATTACTCTGCTTGTTCATGTGAGATATAGATAATTATAGTAAATGGGAGAGTTTTTCAGGTGAAAGGGTTGTTCAGCTCATCTCCTCTTAGTGCACAGCTATAATTTTAAAGTCCACATGTCATGGTTTTATCTCATTAGATAAATTAGTAATAAATAAATAAATCCATCACTGACTTAGGTTGTACCCTTAGGAAAGTTTCTGTTGCTTTTACTTCTCATTTTTTTATCTGCCTTATCAATCTCATTAGATTTCCAAGGCAGGGACTATCTCAAAATGTATTTTGCTCTCAGCTATGGCTCGGTATAAAAGACCTTGATCTCATTTAGAGTCTGCTCGATACTGTAAGATAAAGTAATGTTAATAAAGAGTTCAAAATGGTAGAATCTCTATTGCTGACATTGGTCTATAGACCAATACTTCCTACTGAAAGGAAGTTTTCCTTTTTCATGTTTTATCACACCCCTTTCCTCCTCTGCACAACTCTATCTGTTCTCAGCTGTTCTGCTGAGTGCTGTCCTGAACACTCCTTCTCTACCTCAAAAGTCCGCTCATCAAAGATTTATATATTGGATTAATGTTTCATCACCTCTTAAGTTAAATACACAGATTTCCCTTTCTAAATCCTTCTTCAGATCCCCCTCAGCCCCTTGATTTCTTTTTGTGGTTTGCCTTTGGCCATCCAGTATTTCACGCAAAGGTACACTTTTTCCTACAGACAGCCCGAACTAAATATCACCACGGTAACTGATGGCCCTAAAAAATTGCTTCATGAAGAAGTGAAATAGCAAAACAATCTTATTTATCCTGAACATACCGTACTACAGGAAAGTTCCCCAGTGACAGACCATAAACTCTGCTTCTACTGGTTTTAATACTTTTCCCAGAAGAACAGCTTCCATGTTTAAAGTTTAAAATGAATGTTTGATATTTAAAGCGAAAGGATTCCTTTTGCCCTTCAGATGCTTAGCCGGTCATAAGGCACAATGGGAACTCCTCTGCCAGCAGCGACATCCTGCTCTCGTGCTGCTGGTGCCACAACTGATTACCCTTTACAGAAATATGAGAACTGCTAGCAGCAGGTCCAGGAAGGCTCAGCCTTCCCCCACCCTTTAAAGGCTTTGATTCAAAATGCAATTCACAGCTCCTAAGTGTTTTTTCCCATGTGGATATGCATTTAAATCGCTGTGCCAAGCAAAAAATGTTTGCTTTTCTTTTGGGGGGTATTAATACAACACATATTTTTCAAATAAAATACCCCAAAACACTGTATTAAGTGATGAATTTTTTTTTTTTTTTCTACACAGGGGTATTTTCTCAAGGTCAAATCTTGTTCCCAATGAAATCCAGAGGAGATTCACAACTGATTGCAGTGGGATCAGGATATTGTATTTAAGGCTAGGTTCTCTTCTCAGTACTTAGCTTTTGTGTATGCAAGAAAATAAGTGGTCCACAAAAAGCATTGTATATGTGACCATTTGCAAACTTTCTTATGGCTCCTAGTATTATTTATGTAACTCCAAGCTAAAGCTGGAAGAGGAGGAACAAACTCTAGCAGAATCCATCTACCTAAAATATTTATTAAACAACAGTCACAACCTATCTAAAAAGCAAAATGAGAGGAAAAACAGCTTCATTTTCCTGTAGAGTCATTTGAGTCATTTTTAGTCACTATTGCCTCCATTCTGATTTCCTTTTTTTCTTTCCTTATCACTCCACCTCCTCCATTCTCTCTTTCTCTCCCCCTCCTCCCATTTCATAGAATCATAGAACCTTCATGGTTGGAAAGGACCTTTGAGATCATCGAGTCCAACCATACACACACAAAAAAATCCCCCTACAATCTCTGTCATTTCTCCCATCTTAATCCTGACGTAAGACTATAAATATCCTTCTGCCCTGAAGAAGATAGAAGGGCTTCTTTTGTTCTCCTAAGCACATTTCTGCTGAATAATATGGCATGTTCTGATGGCTTTTCATAGATATTATTTCTGAGATTTCTAGAGACTCCAGCTCTGAAAAGTTTCACCTGGACAATTTCTGTGCTCATGATAGCACTAGTGACCAGGAAGGTTACAGGGCAGACCAGCCACTGTCAGTGGTATTCAGCCGCCTGAACATAAGTATCTAATGATGAGATACCCTGGGGTCTCTGACACATCCACACAGTGTTGGCAGACACAATAGAGGAACACAGCAACCTTCTGCCTGTATCGGGACAACAGAATCAAGCCTTAGGTACCACTGCCATTGTAAGGTGAACTGCTGTATGAGATCTGTTCCCACAATTGAGCAGGTCTCTAATGGTTATAACCATTATATAAGGGAGCTTAGATGCCGAAGCTGTCATATAGACACCTACATATAGATGCTTAGATTTAAATGTCTTGGTTTAGAGCTGAATTTCATTTATGGGTTTTGATTGGCATAAGCAGCACTGTGATCATTGTCATATAATACTATTCCCTAAGTATTTCTTATTGCTTGGTGACAATTTTGATGCCAAGGCAAGGTAGGCTTTCAAGAAGATTTAAAAAAACCAAACAAAACACAACCAACCAAACAAAAAAACAACAAAAAACCCCAACAAACCCCAAACCCAACAACCTGCTACTTAGCAACCACTTCTGTAGGAAAGGAACATTTACAGTCAGTTTATAGATACACAACCAAAACCATACCATACTAGGCAAAGTGTGGGAATCAGCTAATGTCTTCAGTCTGCCATGCTGAAATCTATGAAGAGAATGATCTTTATCCAGAACAGCAATGAAGCCTCCCTGTTGTGGCACAGCATGAACTGTAATTCAGAAGACTTCTAAGTATTAACAGAGATAATCTGGTGCTAGAATAAAGTCATTACTATTAATCTTGTGCTCAATATGTGGAGGCTGCAACATGCATGGGATTATTGCCCTACTGAGTTTGAGACAGGAGTGTAAATACTCTTTTAAAAAATAAACTTTCGTTATTGCAGTTCTGAAACAATAATGAACTGGCTTTAATGAACCCTAACTCAAAGATTTTGGTTCCATACACCAATTACAGCCTAGCAGAGCTTGCTGTTTTATCTGTTTTATAAAACATTCTGTTTCATCAATACAACAGTGCTAGATGAAAATCAGTACTGTAACTGATGTTATTTTTCAAGAGGAGAGGGATGTATTTTATCTATTCCATACAGGAGATCAGCTGGCTACAGACCTTAATAACAGCTAGACCAGAAGTCCTTGACATGCAGTGAAACCAACTCATGATTCAATCTCCCACTGCTATAGAAGATTCAAATGACTGCAGATTCCAGAAGGTCTTGAGGCAGAAAACCCTTTCATGGTGTCTCACATTATGGCCATTTCTGACTCTTCATGCCACAGTCAGCTTTGATTCTTTATGTTCTTGATCCTGCAAAACGCTGAGAAATATGAAGTAATGTTTCATCAAAGAAGTGCTTAGATCTTAATCTGCATTTAATTTACCTGCACAAAGTGTTGGAAGAAAGTCCGTAATATAAAATGTTGTCCATGTTGATGTATGAGCAGTGTCTTCTTCAGGGAAGTAGAAACACGTGGCATATATACACAACAGGAAAAGAACTCTTCTGTTGATATAAACCACTGCCTCCAATTTTTACAGAAGCACCTACTCTGCTCCAACCCACTAAATTCCTCAAGACTGAAATTATAAAAAAGTATTCAATCTAGGGCACAGCAAGACAACTTAAATATTTAGAATTTAGGGTTTGTAGAATAGCAATGGATTTATACCTTCCCTCATGTCAGCAGTTTTCAGTGTCATTTATAACTTTACTTACATAGCTTAGGACCACAGAAATAAATAAAACTAATATGCTCATTATTTGGGGCACAATGAGGGACTGTACATTTAGGAAGAAAATACTTCTGAGATTATGTGATCTTGATTGTATTTTTGATGTCTTAAGTGGAGCATTTCAAGGAGGCGCCAAAAGGAAATGTATAATGAATGATGTCCTGAAAATTTCATGAAATATGTTTTCTGATGGAGAAAACTGGTTTATTTGTGACTCTGTCTGATCTGACACCACATGTCTAAAGCGATTTTAATGCAATCAGTGAAGCTTTCAACTGTGTAAAACTAACACAGTCTTAAGATTGGACCCATCTTGATTAAATCATATTTAAAATCAACTTTAATTTATTGTATCTATCGCTACAGTGCTTTTTGAGTCTTAATTTCATCGATAAATTAGCCCTGATCACAAGTCTATTTTGATTAAAAACAAAAACACGTTCAGATACCAAGACTATGTAAGATGACGTCATGTACAAATTCTATTAATGGAATCCTCAGCTAAGACAACAATTAAAGTATAATGTGTTGTTCTTTTAGACTTTCACATAATGGAGGTTGTTACCAGCACTCCTTCAGTTTTATGAGATAATTTACAGGAAAAAAATGAAATTGAGAAACAGTTAATAATAAGGAAAATGAGATAATTAATACAAAGAACTAAAGCTTTTTGAAACCACAGTTTCTGTAAAAACTCTTAAAAACAGCATCACTCTTGATCTCCACAGGTTTGCAAATAAACTGAAGTTTCAAACCACAGTCTCACCAACCAAGGAGAAGTGGAGGTAGGGTAACTCAGCTGCTCCTTTACTCCTCATGGCTATGGGGCCCATGGAGCAGGCCTGGGGGGCAGCATCTGCTCTAAAGTTTACGGTCAATAAAATGGTATGTTCCATCCCATTTCATTGATGTGGGTCAGGCCTCAGCCAATGTCTGTGCAAGAAATGGGTAAGAATTAGAGAACTGGCTGAAACTCACCTCAGTATATTGAAAGAAGCAGAGAAAATGGTGATGCAATCTCAGCCTCTTTGACTTAAAGCTTGTGGTCCTTCTGAAACACAGGAGGATTCACACCAAGGATGATTTTAGACACTGTCCCTTGGCACTTGCTGTTCATTGATCTGGGTACAGAACACACTGTGCTATTTTGACAAAGGTAACAGGCATGTACTCATTTCTTTTAGATGTGATCTTGCTATCTTTATCTCAGCCATGGACACCTTCAAATTAGAATACCAAACCCAAACATTACATGAGGCTCCACCACAATACCATGATGCTGGAAAAAGCTTTGACAGTCCAGCGTGCCTTTGCCTACAAAGTACGTGCTAGCTGCCTCATAGTCTTCCAGCTGTTTTCAAGGTGTGGAGCTGTGACCCATGCATTTCCTGATAGCACAGAAAACACCTGTTTGAAGAACACTTTATTTCCTTTGGAGGTACTTACAGGGGTGAGATTAGCTGAATGACTCAAACTGATTGACTTCTATTTTAAGGGAAAGGGCATCATCAGAAGGGCATTTCCCGTGAAGTGTGGAACATATCTCACAGAGATCTTCTCATGCATGCAGAAGCTATTGATCTGGCAGCTCTGGGGGAAAGCTTGCAGTTTTGGTCAGAGGGAGAGGCACAGTAGAGTTTCTTATGGTGCTTTTCCTTATTGGCTGGATGGCTGATGCCTTTATTTATACCTGGGGTTTTTTTGTTTGTTTCTGTGTGTGAACAGCAACTGTTATTACAGGTCTATTAAATTAAAGTCCATAGAGGTTTTGTATTGATATTTTTATTGTAATTTAAATTAAAATAACTGCAGATCTGTGTAATTTTCTCAACTATACAGTTAGGTGTGAAATCCAGATAAGTTCCAATAATAACTGCAGCACAAAGGAATACCAGTCACTCCAGTCAGTAAGTCAGCTTCATTGGGACCCCAACTTAAATGCTTTTGTGCAAACGCATGTAGCATGGGGAACAAACAGGAAGAGTTAGACACATGTGCAGGCCTGCAAGGCTGTGATCTTATTGACATCACGGAGACGTGGTGGGATGGCTCCTATGACTGGAGTGTTGGAATGGAAGGATAAAGGCTCTTCAGGAAGGACAGGCAGGGGAGACAAGGAGGGGGTGTCACCCTCTATGTCAATGACCAGCTGGAGTGCATGGAGCTTTGCCTGGGGATGGATGAGGAGCTGACAAACAGCTTATGGGTCAGGATTAAAGGGAGGGCAGGGACAGGTGATACTACAGTGGGGGGTCTGCTACAGGCAGGTGATAAAAGGAAGACTAGGGAAAATGTGGGTCTTCTCCAGAAGGAAATGGGAGTCCCAGTCACCCGGGATATGGAGAAGGCTGAAGTATTCACAGACTTTTTTGCCTCAGTCTTCACTGGCAAGTGCTCTAGCCACACCACCCAAGTCACAGAAAGCAAAGGCAGGGCCTGGGAGACTGAGGAACCTCCCACTGTAGGAGAAGACCAGGTTCAAGACCATTTGAAGAACCTGAAGGTTCCTGAAAGCAGGGGGTTGGAACTAGATGATCTTTAAGGTCCCTTCCATCTCTAACCATTCTATGATTTTATGACTTTTTTTTTTTAGCTTTCTTAGTGAAGTAGGATTACTGAGGTGAGAATCAGAGGAAGAACAATGCAGACAACAACACTGAAGGTGTGTTTTTTTCTTTTCGAAAAATTTAGAGAGTAGTTAAAAGCTTTAAAGATGGGATTCTTGATTAATCTTAGATTTCACTACATACGTAACAAACAGGAACATGAAAGCCTATTTCTACAAGTTCAAAGATACACGTCATAGGTGATGCCCTTGTGTCGTGGTTTAACACCAGCTGGCAACTAAGCACCACACATTCACTCACTCACCCTCCCCTGGAGGGATGGGGGAGAGAATTAGAAGACTAAAAGTGAGAAAACTAGCGGGTTGAGATAAAGACAGTTTAATAAGTAAAGCAAAAACCGCACATACAAACAAGGAATTCATTCACTACTTCCCATCAGCAGGCAGGTATTCAGCCATTTCCAGGAAAGCAGGGTTCCATCACGCATAACGGTTACTTGGGAAGACAAACACCATCACTCCAAACATCCCTCCCTCCCTTCTTCCCTCAGCTTTATATACTGAGCATGATGTCACATGGCATGGAGTATTCCTTTGGTTAGTTGGGGTCAGCTGTCCCTGTGTCTCCTCCCAGCTTTTTGTGCCCTCCCAGCCTACTCGCTGGCGGGGCGGTGTGAGGAGCAGAAAAGGCTTTGACTGCCTAGCAACAGCCAAAAATGTCAGTGCTGTATCAACAGTATTCTCATCCCAACCCCAAAAATACCAGCTCTAGCAAGAAAATCAAATCAACTCCATCCCAGCCGAAACCATAACGCCTTCCTGATAGAAAAACACGTCACGTTGTTTACTATATGTGGTCTCAACCTTCTTGCCTCCTCAACTATCTACCAAAGTATCCCAGATTTCAGGAAAAAATATTGATTTAGCTGTCCTGATTTATATTCAGAAAGTTATCGTTAATTCTACAAGGGACTGCTCTGCTCTGATTTTTTAGCATCCAAAATATTTTTAGTGGAGGGGTAGGAGTGTTACATGTAAATTGAATATGAGTATCTAGTCTTTCACCACAACATTGATCCGATGATGGTTTCTATAGCTCAAATCTTCCTACCTCTGTGTTTTGCAGTTTCCTCTGTTGTGACAGGTGAGCTTTGACTCTCAAATGGGAGGTGATAATGTGCTAGTCACATCATCCCATTTGGTTAGTTATTTCATAAAACTATTTTGATGACTAATCACTTTTACTGTGTCAAAATGAATCCTACTCAGTTTGAAAGGTACTGTACAGGCATAGTAGTAATGGATTAAAATTACGTGTGGATAATGAGTTTAAAATTTTTTAAAATGCAGAAAGAAACATTAGTGCTCTACACAGTTTGTAAACCACACATATGTCTATGCATAACAATAAGGGAACACACGGCTGGCTCCTGAAGTCTAGTTGTTAATAACACATATTGTATTATTCTTTTCATAAACCGATATGGCTCGATCTTAAAGTCAATTAGGTTTTATACCCTTACTCTTCTAATTGGAAGTCTGTTCCAGAAGTTTGTTTCTCTCATGGTTAAAAATCTCCTCATATCCAGCCTAATTGCATTCATAGCTAGTTTATGTGCATTTATTCTTGTGTCAGCACTATCCTTTACCATAAATAGTTTTTCCCTTCCTGATGCATACCCATCAAGGATCTTTATAGAGCGTTTCCTCTCTGATACTTCATCTGACAGACTAAACAAGCTTTTTTAGTAACTTTTTATAAAAAGGCTCTCCATTCTAATGAACATCCCGGTAGCTGTTATATTTCTGATCTGGTTTTTGATTCAACTTTTTAAAAAATAACCCAAAAAATTTGTAATATTTTAGGTGGATTTTTTCCAGCATCTTGAACAATCACTGATACTTCTATGATCCGTCTGCTACATCTCATCATTGTATTTTACTACTTCTATTTTATTGCTAGTTATGATGTTTTATGTAGTGATTAGCAGGACTTTCTCCACTTATCAGTTTGTATGTGTACATCTGTGTTTTTCCTAAAATCATTAGCACTTTTGCTGTGATTAATCACTAAAATCAATGCCGAGTATCTGTTACTCTGCAGAGTATCTCTCTCTGCACTGTATTCATAGATAATTTAACTCCATGCTAGTCTGAATGATAAGAGCCCAAAGCAATATTATTTCATGGTTTTGTTCCACAGATTCCAAGTTCAAAGTTCCTGAACTTCACCAAGAGGATTTCACAGTCTATTAGCAATAATTAAACCCACATCCAAGTTTTAAAACGTCTCATCAGTACTCCAGTTAAAGAGATGACTACTGACCCTGTAGATGGACTCTAGCAAACTCAGGTAGGTCATATACTGTGGGAACATAGAGTCTGACCACCTTAGATACATGTAAAAATTACAGTATCAAAGCTTAGGCAGATGAACAGAAAAATAAAATCATTTACAATTTGTATATATATTTTTGCTCTCGTTTTAGAAGAATATTGCAACTGGAGAAAGAATTTTGCCAGAAAATGTTTTGGCCGAAAAATTGGGATAGACCTGAAATACCTTTACAGCCTAAACTGTAATGTGCCCTTGATTTAAAAAAAGAATCTGACTCAGTGCAAAACAAAATCATGAGCCACTGATATTCTTACAATTAAAAGTGATTGCTTTTGCAGTGAATCTCTTCACCGCTGTGTACACAGGCAGTTACTTCAAGAGCTTTGTCAGTTTGAATGAGTTCACAAGCAGCTGTCACACATCTTTAGCCAATTTTTCCTGGAATGACTGTCATTAGCAGTTATGCAAACCACATGGATTTCTTGTAATGTTTTTGAGTGAAATTTCTGTAACATTTCTTGAGCTTATGCAGGATGGCAGGCTGGCGCTATGGGATAGTCTGCTACAGGTACAGTGCAGGTGCAGTTTCCCACAGAGAAGCACAGCTATGTTTTATCGTAGTATGAGAACCTCCATGAGGAAGGAGGGGCTAAGGCCACACTTCTGCTGTATACTCCCTGTGTGACCATGATAAAACCAGTCTGTCAAGAAGAGGTGATGAAACTTCAGCACTGGGCTGTGGATACACTTTAATGAATCATTTCATCACTTAATGAATGATGGTGGGTTGTTTGCACGGGGCTCAAACAGGGAGAGCTTTGCTCATGGCTAGATGCAAATCAGGTCTGATCTAGAAGGCATTTAGCCATGGTAACCGGGGAAGCTACCTTGGGATACTGCCGCACTAATGTAGTTATTTGGCTTCAAGGATGGAGACTGTGTCCAGCAAACCCAGAACAAAAGTGGTGGAGTTTATAACTGTTCAAATCTATCAGGCAGAAAGTCACACATCTAAGAAGACATGTTCAGAGGAATTTTTGCCTTCCATTATAAGCCTGATTAATAATATTTGGGGGATTTGAACTCTTCTGACACATTTAAAATAGTAAAACTGGCTTCTAGGATAGATAGACTTATACCAAAACAGAAGTATAACCTGTTCTCATTTGATGAAATGCTACTGTTAAAGAACACCTCAGGGTGGTGTAAGAGTGTCTACACTAACTCTTTCACTAGGATACTGATGTTTTAAAAATCATAGCTCTACTCTGTGGTCATAATGGTAAGGCTTTATACACATGTATAGCACACTACTCCCTTTCACTGATTTCCTACAGAACTGTTCTGATGGGCAAAAGAAACGAACCTCTAGGAAGTCAGTTGGAACTGTGCTCCTACAGCTTAATGAACTTCCATCAGACAGAAGTAACTTTCAGTGGTAGCTTTTCTCTAATACTGGTATTTTCAATGATGTACTAAGGCATTCAACTGCCATTGGCTGTAGAGAGGAAGTGGGTCAGGAAAATCACAGTCTAACCCTCTGCCACCTCACCACCTCTCTTGTTTTTCTGTGTTGTAAAAGAGGATTCCCTGAAGGCAATACTCTCCGGTTTCCTTAATTGCTAGTTAGGTGTAGAATGATTGAAGAGGTAAATAGATATCAGCATTTCAAGTGGTATTCTACAATGGAGTGACTGCATCAGTGAACAAGGGGAGAGCTATGGATGTTTTCTATCTGGACTTCTCTAAGACCTTTGATATAGTCCACCACAACATTCTTGCTGCTAAATTGGAGAGGTATGAGTTTCACAGATGGACTGTTAGATGAATAAAGAATTGGCTAGATGGCCAGATACAGAGTTACAGTCAATGGCTCAGTGTCCAAGTGGAAAACAATAACAAGTTGTGTCCCTCAAGGGTCTGTACCATGATAACTTCATCAATAACATAAGCAGTGGAATTGAGTGCACCCTCAGCAAGTTTGCAGATGGTACAAAACTGAGTGGTGTAGCTGATTCGCTTCAGGGGAGGAATGCCATCCAGAGAGACTTTGGCAGGCTTGAGGAGTGGGCCCATGCAAACCTCAGGAAGTTCAACAAACGCAAGGTCCTGTACCTGGGTCAGGGCAATCCCCAGTATCAGTACAGACTGGGCTGTGAATGGATAGATCAGTCCTGCAGAGAAGGACTTAGGAATACTGGTGGATGAAAAGTTGTATACAAGCCAGCAATGTGTGCTCGCAGTCCAGAAAGCCAATCGTATCCTGGGCTGCATCAAAAGAAGCGCAGCCAGCAGGTCAAGGGAGGTGATTCTGCCCCTTTGCTCTGCTCTGATGAGACCCCACCTGTGTCCAGTCCTGGAGCCCGCAGTACAAGAAAGACGTGGACCTGTTGGAGCAGGTCCAGAAGAGGGCCACAAAAAATGATCAGAGGGCTGGAACGCCTCTCTGAGAGAGCTGGGGTTGTTCAGCCTGGAGAAGGGAGAGCTCTGGGGAGAGCTTATTGCAGCCTTTCAATATATAAAGGGGGCTCATAAGAAAGATAGAGAGACATTTTGCCAAGGCCTTTAGTGACAGGACAAGGGGCAGTGGTTTTAAACTGAAAGAAGCTGGATTTAGATTGGATCTAAGGAAGACATTTTTTACAGTAAGGGTGGTGAGATACAGGAACAGGTTGCCCAGAGAAGTTGTGGATGCCCAGTCCCTGGAAGCGTTCAAGGTCAGGTTGGACAGGGTTTTGAGCAGCCTGATCCAGTGAAAGATGTCCCTGCCCATGGCAGGGGGGTTGGACGAGATCATCTTTAAAGGTCCTTTCCAACCCAAACGATTCTATGATTCCGTGATTTCAAAGCTTGTTCTGTTCTGCTTCTGGAAACATAAATGATGTATTTTTTGAGCACCACAATATGTCTGCACAGATGTTGTAATTACAACAGGGTAGACTGTACAATTCACAATCAGATTGATCTTTGGCAAATTGTTTTCTTTGTCACTGTCATAAAGTTCAGCCTTCAAGCAAGGTAAAGCTCTAGGAATCGGTTTATTTAGAGCGAACATCTCTTCTGTGCTATAATTAAAAACTAGTAATTAGTCTTATGATACATCGTTATTTGTGCTTTGAATCCTGATCACAGCAACACACTCTTCACTGCTGTTCTGATCTTTTCTTTCCCTATTGTAAGCAACACTAACTACAGTAGGCAGAGGATAAAATCTCCCCATCATACCAATTAAAAACTCAGTGGGAGATTCCCCACATGTATTATCAGAGGGAAGCAGTACAGTGATTGTAAAAAAGGGAGAAAACTGGGGTTCTACTGCTGGGATCTCTCCAAGCAGCCCCACTACAAAGAGCACAAGGGAAACACTGGAGCACTTGGTCCCCATTCATTTGGCGTGGCACAGGTCTTTAGTCCAGAAGTACCTGTTTCTTGGCTGTGCGTGGCACCTTTGCTCTAGTCCTCAACATTTACACAAAGGAATAAGAAAGAAGCTACACTGATAAACTGGTGATGCGTGACATCTCATCTTTACAGCTGTGGAGTAGCAGATAGAGAGCACTGATGGAGTTAAGCTGCCTGGTTAATTACTACCTGTTGTTGTTATTAGTCCATTACGGTAGGACGGTTACTTCACCATTCAGTCTCACTTTGTCTTTAGATTATCAAGTCCTGTGCTATAATAATTCTTACCTTATAATGTGCTATTACTCAAGTACAGAAGGCACATATAAAATTTATATTTCACTAAACTTTTTTTTTAACAAATTGAAATTAACTTAGCCTCACCCTACCTTTTTTTTGATGCTTGGCTGAGGTGACCGAACGGGTTAAGTGTGTGGATTCCTTTGATGCTCTGAT
This sequence comes from Stercorarius parasiticus, assembly GCA_013396915.1. Classification (NCBI taxonomy): domain Eukaryota; kingdom Metazoa; phylum Chordata; class Aves; order Charadriiformes; family Stercorariidae; genus Stercorarius; species Stercorarius parasiticus. The sequence goes on along the minus strand of VWZL01003390.1, from coordinate 779,129 downwards.
AGGATCTAAAACCTATGTGCTGATGAGACCTGTGAAAATCTCAGACCTAATCATGGCTGTTAATCCATTACACTTTGTGGGTTATATGTCAGATAGTCCACATGACTGTATTGTGGTCAAGGAGTTACAAGCCTACAAAAGTTTGAGCTGAAGGTCATGCCAAAACCCATCCTTTTTTCTGTGTGCTTTCCCCAGTGAACTCCAACTATGCAAGCTTCTACCAAGGGAAAGGGAGCTCAGTCACAGGTATGCAAGTTACAGTCCTTGAGCTCAGTCCACAATATGCCTACATGCTCAGTTAATCTCGAATCTGAGCCCATCCCGAGCATTGTCATGAGTATGCCCTCCAAGGCTGACTGAGGCAGAGTCCTGAGCTCTTCACGATGCTCTATATACAGATAAGGCAAAGGCAGCTCCAACCACGAGAAGACGCCTGAAACTGGTTATTGATAAGCATATCCTTTGTTCATCTGCTGATAAGCAGATCCTTTGTTCATAAGCTACAGAGATCATAAAATATTTTCTTTGAGAAAGCCAGCTAAAATGCAGAGAATGGAAATCCTTTGCAAGAGCTACTTCCATAACAGTCTTTGCTGTTGCCAGTCTCCTAAGTGGAACTGAAATATGTGCTAGCCATATCAAACCAAGAAATGACCAAAATACAATCAGGTGTCCCTCTCATTAAAGTATTGCACAGAGTGCAATTCAAGTGGTGGTCTGTCTCGTTCCAGGGCCTAGAGAGGTTGATGGCTGAAGGGATCTGACACTGAACACCCTTTTGCTCAGACCCACAAAATCTCTCTACCTCATTGCTGACCTAATCATAAATTCATGACTGCTGTAAAAAACTCAGGCTGTGAGCTTTATTGACCCAAGCATGACACCCAGCAATTCAGGAGGGAACAATCTGAACATGCCCTTTCATTTTCTTTCATGAAGCCAAGAGCCATATCACTTTCAAGTTCATTTCAGCTTGCTTGTCTGCTTCAGCAGAAAACAACCCCCCCATGTACACTTTTGGTTCACTAAAATTATATGAAATTTATCTATGTTGAATTTCACAGAGTTTCTAAGGGCAACATTATATAGTTTTCCTTACAGAGAAATGCATCATGCTGAGAAAAAAAGAGTGAAATTTATATATAAAAGTGTGTAATGCCTGAATTACTGTATCCTTTAAATAGTAATAGTCCTTGAAAAGAGTAAATAACTGCACAGAGCTTCTCAAAAGCTAGCTCATTGTAAATAGAAGGGATTCAGCAAGTACCCTTTCTTCCTCTCTGCTTCTGTGACACTATAGGGAATGAAATAAAATAAAAAGTTTAAGATATTCAAAATCAGGCTAGAACAGAAGGAATGGAAGGACAAGGGCTGGAACAGGAGTTTCTAAATATATATATATATATGTGATTTGGAATTTCCTTTCTTTTATTTGGAAAATCCCATAGATACTATTTCACTCAGGCGTTCACTTAGTAAATCAATCTTACTGGAAATATATTCACTTTCCAAGAAGAGCTGTACATTTCTTTTATGTACTGAAGTACCAAAAATTTTACTAAGAAGAAGTTTTTCAATTGTATATAGTAAAGTCATCTTGTATCTATGAAAAATATTACCTGTAAGACACTTTGTTGACAGAAAAACACTCTAAAAGTTAGTGTAAACTTGGGTTGAACATTTGTTAGTTAAATGGCATTAAACCCATGTGAGTAGATTAATTCACATTCAGACTGAAATAAGTGAAAGCAAAGTGCAACCACTTGAATTCTGAATAAGGATGCCCAATCAAGGATTCAATAACATTCATCTTCATATTTTTAATTTGGATTAATGGCCCTGAAAGTCCTCACACAAAGAAATCCTGAGTCTGTTTGGCTCCCTGAAAATTCGGATTTTTCCAAAGTGGGAAGCTCTGGTAAGTGGACAGAAGTGTTTTTAAAAGGTGATATTACAAACCTCTCGAGCATTTGTCATATGCATAAATTGAACATGCAGAGCCATCAGTCCCTGCCCCATTGAGGCCGTAGGACACATCTCCAGCCCCACCACAGCCCCGTCCTGCCGCGCCATGGGCTGCGCTGAGTCAGGCCCACACATGGGCCAACGTCCCATCCCCATCCCCAAGGAGGTGACCGATGCCCTGGGTTGGGGCTGACCCAGTGTCCCCCAGCCTGACTTGCTTCTGTTTGGGAGCTTCTGCCACTGCTCAAGGGTGTGCAGAGAGGACAGGTGGGGCCCAGGTAGCCATGAAAAATGTGCTAGCAACAAGAGAGGAGTAAATCACAGCCTTTCAGAAGATTCAATAACTTGCCCAGCAAAAGGGTAATTCTCCTGGATTGCTAATAGGACAGAGCAGTTACAAGTTCTCTTTTATTTGGAGAACAGCAGCTGAAGCTGATTCATACAAAATGTTAAATCTTGTACTGACCTACTGTACCCTCTGTTACAATTACTGTCTCTCTACCAGGAGAGTTACATTCTCCATACAATATGTTCAGCTTATCAAAGTGATGCACGCACACAAGCCTACATACTCATGATGACTTTCAGAAATATATATATATAAAAAAATGGATTATTGAAAGTGTGTATGCATGTGTGTGTGTATATATATATGTATATGCATTTAGATAGGACAAAAATCTCCATTAAATATTTCCATATGAAGTCAGGTTGTCTTTTAGGCATACAGTTGAAGCTCGGTAATTGCTCATACAAGTGTTGCCTGGAATGTGGTAGGGTTTTTATCAAACGTGGCTGTCCAGAAATTTCAGATCTATGCACGTACATATATTTGTAATATGCAGAGGGAAATATTTTTTGTGAAGCTTTAAAATAAGCAGTTGGAAAGGTCATTAATCAATCTTTAGGCAAGGAAGCCAAAGGTGAAAAATCATTTTTACCTAATGCCAACCTCTCTCTCTGAAAAAGAATACTCAAAATGAGATTAAAAATAGTATCAAATTATCAGTAACATTTTTCTGATATGAATTTTCAATTTATTATTTTTTTAGGTAAAATTCTTGATGTTTTCAGATCAATAAACGCTTCTAAGAAAAAACGTTGGCCACATGTATGTTTATTTGCAATCAATGAATGAAATGCTTTTAACACTCTTCTAAGAAATGCTTCTAAGTCTAAAATCAAACATCATGATCTTATTCATAACAGGGATTTTAATCACTGTTCCCCAGCCAGCTCTGGAGCAAAGCGCTACCGTTTTGTTTCACAGGTCTCTCCGTGCTCCCTAGCAGAACAGACTGCAAATATGCCTTTGATGACCTTTCATATGCAAGGGATCTGTGTATTTTTCTTTCTCTGGCCACCCTAAATACCTTGCTCTACCAATCAAAACCTGAACTAAAAAGAACTCACTGTCAAGTTGACAGATTGTCACATTTCTTACTTGATTCTTCATGCTCACGTTATATTCATCTGTCTCAGCAAAAGGCTTGGGACCATTGTTTTACAGACAAACGTGTCTAGCTGATCAATAATCTAGTCTCGTCAAGCCATGAAAAGTATTTACTTGCTCTCAAAGAATGCCAAAATTCCCTGCCTAATTCAATTGGCTAGCAAATGAGGACACATTAAATTGCTTTCCTGCATGTATATGCCTATCGACAAGAGATTTCAAGCTAATCATCTCCTTTATACCACAGAACTATTTTAATGGGTCAATGCTTCAGCCTTCATCTCTGCTGGGTAGTAGAGGGAATCATGTTTTCCTTCCATAATTTCTCTCCCTGGCCTGCGTTTGTACACGGAGTGTTTTCTCTGTAAGTTTAATGGAACAACTTTATTTTTTGAGAAAATGCATTTATTAATAATAAACACAAAGCCCTGTAAAGTCGATGTTCAGGTCTGGAATTCTGCATTTCATCCAGCACCATCATATACTTTCTGTGCTGTTGAGACATATTTGCAATAACTTGCCCATCTGCCAGGCCTAACCTAAGGTATGTTGACTTGGTACAAGGCCTTGTGAGAGATGCCTCAAGTTTTATCTACTGGGTTAGAGACATTATTCTGTCAACTATATGATCTAGGCAGTCAAAATTTTCAAGAGTTGTACGTATATCACATCAGGTATTCAGAACGTGATAGGAACCTGAAGTTAATCCTTCTCCCAGACATCATGGCCTCACAGATGTCAGGGTAGAGTCAGGTCATACAGTAGTTTCATTACCACCTCAGCCCAAACAGATTGTATATGAAGCAAATTATCCAAGACATGTATGATTTCACTAGCACGGAAGCATGTTCTGGTAGCTCTCATCCACCATGCCAGTTCAGAGACATCACCTTCATTACAGATTTGGCCAACAGATCTCACCTGGTTGATGTATAAGCTAAATTAGGCAGGATTATCTGTGAAGGATATACCTATATCATTATCAGCGATAATCATGGCATGGATTTTACAAACATACCACATAATTTTATTTTTTTTAATTCAGGGATGCATAAGTAAATAAAAAAAACCACCCCAAACCTCATCGAATAAGTGATAAGGTGAACATAGCCATAGGTCCATGTTCACCAAATTACCACCCTAGCATCTAATTCATGATCATATACTACCAGAAAATGGAACAATATTTTTTTGCCACACACAAATAATATTTGCTGCAGTAGCATGCGAGGGCCAGAAGAAGTCTTTTCAGTGCCTTTAGCTGTTACAAATTTGGTTTATGTTTACTTTCTTAAATTAAGAATAATAATGTACCTTTACGATCAGAAGTATTTCTAACTTTATGTTAACAGGCTTGATAAGGTGGATATTCATTTTTTAAAAAAGGAATACTTAATGGCTTTTGAAAGGCAGCCCTTCAGTTTTTCAAGTAATGTAATCCAGGCAGTATCTCTCTGTGCTGCCATGGCTGTGTACAGGTTCCTATCCACACCATGTGTGCTGATAAGACAGTCAAATATACAGGTCTGTGATTTGTAAACATCTGAATCAAGGGCACTGTTACACTCTCTGATTGTTCATGCAGTATAGTGCAGCAAAACGGAACAAAAAAAGCTCTTTGGAGCTCTGACTGCAATGCCCAGAGCTTAATAAATTAGCTGAATCTGCGGGAAGGTTAAAAGAAGCAAGGTGGTTGGATTCAATTTATAATTATTTTGCTTGTTTAATTTCTGGCATTCTCAAAGCTTGTTTATGCCCTAGAAAGGCAGGTACTTCTTCCAGCTTCGTGAGAATTATTACGCTATGCATGACCTTGTCAGGCAGCCACATTGAGCATTTCATTGTCTTTGGGAAAGCTCTGTTTTAGTTCATCCAGATAATTGTCACAAAAGTTGTTCAGTGAAAAAATAAAATAAAATCCCTGGGTCTGATGCTGCATTACCCCAAATTATTTAGTGATTCGCAAGACGTAAAAAGTGGATGTAAGATAGTCAAGCAATTGATAAAACAAAAACTCAAGGCAAGAGGGTCGTACGCATTTGTAATTTAATCATGAGGCTGGGTGTTGCATCTCAAAAGGGACATCTGAATTGCCATCAAAGATGTGACTGCAGATCTTGTTACCATGTTATGCTGACATGGAATTTACCACTGTCTTCCCACTTCTGAACATTTGCCGGAAAACTACGGAATCCTGTGTATCAAGAGCTTTTTACTCTCTCTCTTCATTTAACAGTTGCCTCTTCCATTGGAATAGGAATTGATACCCAAGGATTCCCAACTTCTCTTGGATTTTTGGCACAAACATTACAATGATGCTCTGTGTGGATTCCTTGCCCTCAGAGAAGTAAAATCAATTCGCTTTAGAATATTAGGCACACTTTAATAGCAAACCAGTTTTTCTTAACAAGCCAAAAGATTAATCTCTTCATTATAAAATGAAAATTTAAAAGGAACTATTGCTCCTTGGTAAGCAATTCAGTTGCCTGAACATTAGTACCTAACAATGGGGGGATTGGCATGTGTTTTTCTTTTTTTTTTTTCTTTTAAGAAAAAACACCATAAACGATACATTAATCTAACATATATGAGATACGGATCAAATCTTTTCTTTTTCTGTACACATAAACACCCTTCATTTTCAGAATCTTTGTATTGCACACACTCAAGCTGTGTTTTGCTTAGTGAGTTCAGGTAAATAATGTAGCTATGGAGCGGGGTTCAGGGCACCTGCCAGGTCCTGGACTCTGGGTCATTACTGACCAGCTCAACCCAGACTTAGCTCTGTGCTGCTGGAGATATACTACCATTAATACCAAAGCTGATTAAAGATAATTCCTATAGGTTTACATGACCTGCTGTGACACGTTCGAACTGCAGAGTGAATGTACTATTAGCACATGAAACCACCATGAGAAGTGAGAAGAGAGCACAGTGGGACCCAATTCGTTACACGTTCCCTCCACCAGTGCATCCAGTACTTTAAGGTGTGGAAAAACATCTTTGGGGTCCTGTTTACCCTGCACAGGTCTTAGCACTGAAGAACCCTCCACTTTTCCCTCCAGGACCATGGCTTTCATACAACTTAAAAGTAGCACAGAAGAGGTAACTTTACGCCCTGAAATAACAATCCTGTCTTAAAAACCCTAAGTTTATAAGAGTAAATTAAGTGGGGTAGAAACAATACTGTAATCAATGTCTATTTTTAGGCTCATTTCATTTTAATTTGTATTTCTGGGTTTCAAAATTGGATGAATAGTCTTCTTTATGAACTGTTGTATTGCACTGTAAATCTGATAGCCTGTATCTTGACAGAAGTGCTAAATGTATAATATCTAATTTGATTCTGCTGGTTTAGGACTAAATTTATATTCTTACACATAGCTTAGTTTTTAATATATATTTCTGTCATTTACCCTTTTTTAGGGAAAAAGAAAATAAAGGAGTGTAATTTTCAATTGATCCTAAATCATTAGTGTTAAGCAGCAAAATTTTTTTGATAATAAAGTAAACCCTGAAGTTACATTTCTTCCTTTCAGGTTTTAAGCCCCCATAATAAAGATAAATCAGATGTGAGGAAGAACCTGTTAATTAAATATTCCTCATGGAAGCTACTCGTTGTCTTTTTAAGGTCGTGGAACACTTACTGATTGAAAAGTCTCCCAAAGCCAGACATTTCAAGGAAGCAAAAAATAAAATGGTATCTTTTAAATTTTGCATGTATCCCCAGTGTTTTCATATGCTTAAATCTGTTTTTCTTGTAAACCAACAAGGCTGTCCTGTGTTTGCTTAAGTAAACATAAATAAAATTAACAACTGTGTAATACCTGTCCGTACACACATGAGAGACTTTGTGGCTTTTTAAACCATAAAATTAAGCCTCAAACAATGCTGTTACTGGCTAGAATTTCAAGACAGAAACGTTTTGCATTACCATGTGTCTGACCTTTTTCTCTCATTTAATACCCTCAGTTTGAATGAGCCTGTTTCAAGGGCTGCACGCTGGCTTTGCTGGTGGCATTACATGAGAAACTCCAGGAAGGCTCAATGTCCTCAGTCATGAAAAAACGAAGTAAAACATAGGCTTTATCCCCGCCCCCAAAGAGTATCCCATCTAAAAGAAAACATGAAAATATGAAATTGTAAGTCCCTGTCTAAACAACAATATGCCATAAAAGGACCAGAGGGTTTTTACTGGAAACACAATAAAATACAAGTCAGCACATCTCACACTTGGCAATAATTTATCAGGAGCAATTATCAAGTTGTATTTTGCACTGATGAATGCAGCTTGGAATCTGCATCTCACTTGTCGCCTAATTTTAAAGAAAAATATTAATAACTTGGAGAAAGACTAGAGGAAGGCAACAGAAGAAAAAATGTTTATAGAATATAAAAAATATCATATACAGATAAAATGGTAGGGAAAATGTTCTGCATAAAGGGGTTGATGATTTAGGGTCCAAGAAACATTGCTTCACAGTTTGTGGTCCTCAGATGTGCAAGGGTTTGTCAACATGTTCTCAGAGGTCAAAAGTTAGCTAAGAAAAATAGAACCTGCCAAAAGCAGTGTTCAAGGTACCATGCAAAGGTGAGTACATTCACTGGAAAATCTTTAAGAGCCACAAGCTGAAAAAGGCTGAAAATCAGCTGGAAAAGAAAAGGAAAAGAAAGGAGACATGGTAACAGCTTTACAGTACACAGCAGGGTGTTATAAATTGGAAGGCGATCCATCATCTGTTCTCTTTGGCCACTGGGAAGATGCCAAGAACAAATCAGCTTAATTGGCAACAAATGGTCTTGTTGACCAACAAATGATCCCCCCGGTGGGATATTAAGGAAAAACTTTCAAGCCACAAGAACAGTGAAGCAGATTCCTCAGTTCCTCCAGATAGGCACCGCAATCAGCTGCAATGCATGGAGGGGGTACCCTGGTGACAAATCCCTTAGATGTCAGAAGTACTGAGGTACTTATACATCACAGGATCCAGATTGTTATTCAGAGGCTCAATGTAGTTTGTTCCTTTCCCTAAGAACTGGGATGAAGACTGACCCCATGGAAACATTATCATCTACTTCTTTGGAGACTAAGTTTCAATTCTGAAGTGAAATCAGGAGTTTTCCAGACATATTCTGCCTCCAAGGCAACTTCAAGGTAAAATGGTCTCAGACTGTCCTTCACAATGGACAGATGCTGATGTTATAACCTGCTGAACTTCTTTTTGCTTCTTCCATTAGTTTCTGCTTTCCTTATCCCCTTTCTTCACTAAGTTAAAATACAGCTTGTTATAGGAACAATGGGAACCACAAGAACAGATGCAGCGAGGCACCTCTATAGGAGGATAATGATATGTTCTCCAGCACCTACCAGAAAATAAAAAAAGTAATCATAGTGACATCCAGCAGAGCATTAAGACCTGTGTATGTCTCACTGCTTACTAAGCAGCACAGAAGACACCTGATACTGAAGCTCACTCTCAGGCTAAAAAGAAACGTCAGATTTTATTTTTAGGGACACAGAAACAAATAATATCTGAAAAAGATACTCAAAATGTTTGTGGAAAGACAACCAAGAATCATGTTTGTGAGCATGATGTATTCTTGTAAACTAAGCCACAGACAGGGCGAGATGAAATTGGAGTGCAGATCTCAGCAGTCCTGTGCTCTTTTAAATCTCCAGGAATGCCAAATCTAATCTAGCCCTTCTTGAACAGCCAAACTTCTTTCAGAAAACAGGTTTCTCCTCCCAGGTTTACAATGCAACTGTTTTACAAGAAGCTCCTGCCTCTTAGTGAATCCCTGAGCTTCCATTTTCCACCTGAATTACATACCTTTCTCAACACGTTATTTATAAAATCATAATATAATAATCTTGTCAATTTAACAACCAGGGAAAACCAGTCAGAAAAACACAATTCCAGACTGAAAGAATTAAAGAATTTCAGTATTTCCACATTAATTTATGCCTTTGAGAGCTTGGGTTAAAACTATTAAGTCATCTCTTGCCAATGCAGATTGTACTTTTAAAGTAAAAACAAGCTGAAAAGTTCATTTACTATGATTGTGAGACCAGGTATTGAATTTTAAAAATGTACTTCTGCAAAGCAAAGGCCAGAGTTTTGAAGCATTGGGAAAATGTAGAAATCACAGGGAATGAGCAACGTGGCTGGAAACATTATGAAATCAGAGGAAAGAGTGCAGGAGAATTACTTCTGTTCTGTACTTAGACTTCTTCAGCACAGTCTTGATGGTGAACACTGGGCTGGGTGTGACTCCCAGCTGCATGAGGTTGGATCATGCTTTCATTACGCTGTCTATTTGCTGCTCTGCTGTGGATATTTCCTATACTAGTGCAGTTATGGTCTTCCTGGCTTCTTGACACTATGATAAAGGACAACTTGTGCCGCAGTTTTCAGGCCAAATTCCGTGGTCATCTAATTGTGCCATGGTTTTGAAGAAATCTTGGTAGACACCAGAATTTGTCATAGCACCTATGCTGTAGGGGAAATCCGAAGGCTGTCGCCCTGTAGGTTGTCACATAGGATATTCTGGATGACCTAGCATGAGGTCCTAACCTGTGTGGAGACCTGTGGTCCACCATTGTGCATCCCACAGCCACATGTTCTCATGCCATGCTCAGTGCTGCTGTAGCCCATCAGACCACAGCAAGGACCCATGAGAGTGCAAGTGCAAGGTGACCGCAGAGATCCTTGAGAACATCGTCACAGGACGATACAAGGGACATCCAGGACATAAACACAAATGACAGGCAGTTGGCCTATGATCCCTAAAGAAATATTTCCTGGGAAGTTGGATAGAACCAGTTTTAGAGCATAGCAAAGAGATTAAAGAACATATTTACAACAGGAAATGGATCCGTTATTGGATGAAAAAGCAAAAGTGGTAATGAGATGATATAAAACAGCCATGCCTCCTACCACAATGAGAGCAAGGTAAGCACAGAAACAGAGGAAGTTCTCCAGCCATGTCTTGCCTGGGTAAAGGTGCTGCACTGGTTCAATGCCATTGCAAATCTGCAGTGGTTCCTCTTATCACCCCAGCAGAGAAAGGGCACTGGCGTTTGATTTGCCATTTGCCACATTCTGCCACTGCAACTCATCAGTCACGTGTGAAAGGTTATCTTGGATGACATCACTGGGTTAAGGAAATCAGTATTTTAAAGAGCAATGACTCTGTGTGTGTGTGTTTTCTGGTTCAGCCTTCCCACATGACAAGGTAAATGACACCAAGTACCAGGGCAGGGTGAAGGTGGAACAGTGTATTTTACAAATCTCCCCAAAACCAGTACAGGATTTAGCCTTCTCATTTACTAGAATCATAGAATCACAGAATGTGTTGGGTTGGAAGGGATCTTTAAAGGTCATCTAGTCCAACCTCCCTGCAGTAAGCAGGGACTTCTTCAACTAGATCAGGTTGCTCAGAGCCTCATCAAGCCTGGCCTTGAATGTGTCCAGGGATGGGGTCTCCACCACCTCTCTGGGCAACCTGTTCCAGTGTCTCACCACCCCCATTGTAAAGAACTTCTTCCTAATGTCTAACCTAAACCTACCCTGCTCTAGTTTGAAACCGTTGCCCCTCGTCCTATCGCTACATGCCCTTGCAAACAGCCCCTCCCCAGCTTTCTTGTCGGCCCCCTTCAGGTACTGGAAGGCCGCTATAAGGTCTCCCCAGAGCCTTCTCTTCTCCAGGCTGAACAACCCCAACTCTCTCAGCCTGTCTTCATAGGAGAGGTGCTTCACCACTAATATAAATATATAAATACTAATCTGCATATACTCTAGTCTGACATAAAAGTCACTGGTAGAAAGAACAGAAAACTAAGGAAAGACTACAGACACAGGCTCTTACAAAGACAGAGTCCACTTCACTTTCTCTGTTATGAAGGCAGAGATAGAGAGGTGGCCTGGCACACACCAGCACCTAAGCATCCCTTCTCTCTTTGCTTTCCAGCAGCAAGACACCACACCCTGCCATCCCCACACATGTGTACCTGCATGTCCTATTTGGCGCTGCTGGCCAACCAACAAAGATCTAGCAGGCACCTGACCAGTGACTGCATTTGGAGGTCCTTGCTGGTCCGAATACACTCTGAAAACGGTGTTGATAACACACTAACGTTCTAGCTTTTGCTGAGCGGTGCTTACGCAGCACCAGAGCCTTTTCTGCTCCTCACATTGCCTCACCAGTGGGCAGGCTGGGGTGCGCAATAGGCTGGGAGGGGACACAGCTGGGACAGCTGACTCCATCTGACAGGTATTCCATACCGTGTGATGGTGTGCTCAGCAATAAAAGCTGGGGAAAGAGGGAGAAAGCAGGGGGGGCATTTGGCGTTATGGTGTTTGTCTTCTGAAGTAAACATTTAGTGTGATGGAGCTCAGCTTTCCTGGAGATGGCTGAACACCTGCCTGCTGATGGAAAGCAGTGAATGAATTCCTTGTTTTACCTTGCTTGCACATGCAGCTTTTGCTTTAGCTATTAAACTGGATATGTCAACCCAACTGTTGCCCTTTGATTCTTTCCCCCATCCCACTGTGGGGGGAGTGAGCAAGTGGATGTGTGCGGCTGAGCTGCCTACTGGAGGTAAACCATGACAAAGAGATTAATCCTATAATAATCCTATATTTAATCCCATTTCTTGGCCTGAATGTATAAAGCATTGTAACACTGAAAGAGAACACGATGTTTCCTACAGGTCACATCCTTTAACACTTGCTGGATTTCTGGACACATTTGCACCTCCTAGCTTAGTAAGCACTTCTGAAGTGGACTCAAAGGTCAGAACACTTCAAATTCTGTGATATTTGTGGAGCTCTCCGGATCAAGAGAATATCAACCAGCTTTCAGTCAAAAATTGTTCATTTTGTAGGGATGAAAAGATGCACAGTTTTACTTAGTGGATGTTAGAACAGAATTCAGAACATTTGGTTATTCAGTTTGCCTAGGCGTGCTTCATCACAGCCCAACCATTTCTGAAACTCCACAGGGATTATAGAACATAAGAGATAAAGGGCCTGTTAGAACACCACGGTTCTTATAGATTCTTATCATCTTGCCAATTTGATGATTTTTCAGCTGCAAGGGATGATACAAGCATGAAAAAGCATCCTAACAGGGTACAGAGACCATCAGTGCCCTTAAAAGAGACATGAGCCTTGTAGTCATTCAGTATTGTTGTCTTTGAAGGATGGATAAGAAAGAGCTAGAGGTTGCAATGTGCAATGAAGATTAAAAGCACTTTTCTTGTAGAGAGGAGCACACCTGACATCCATTTAAAGATAATGATAGCAGTCTATTAAAGACAGGTGAAACAAAAGGACAAGGGAAAATGTGTCTAAATAAAAAATAATGGTCATGAAGCTTAAAGGACTTAAAAGTAAACACACATCAAGTCACTAACTCCTAAACAATAAATTATTAAGTGGCATTTGTCACGGAACTGAACAGATATACATAAAAAGAACAATGTTCTTCACCTCAAATGGTAAATCAAAAGTATGCTTTTAACGAGAAACAGCCCAACAGAGGGAAACAAACTCTTTTGATTCACTCTTGACATCGTGGAGATAATGGCATCAACTCTCAAGACAGTGAAGGCCAAATCTGAGGTCCCTTCTTAGGGCCTTTTTGATTTAATTAAAAATAAAAGTAGTTGAATGGAAGATAGGGAGTTTGGGAAGTAACTTGTGCTTTATGCTGGGGACTGAGTGACAACTCCATCCAGCTGAACTGATATGTCTTAAATGATCTATAAAACTATAAAAACCCATAAAACCCAAACAGCGTTCCCAACCAATCTGGTCACCATGAAGAGTAAGAGTCATTTCATGAGTTTTTTAATTTTCCTTCATTCAGGCTGTGCGAAGAAGATAAGAAGATACAAATACAGATTCCTGCCAGACTGCAGTTCACAGAACAGATTCTCAGCTTTTATACATGGTTGCATCTTGTTAAACCCCACAGAGACGTACAGATTCAGAGAAGCTGTGTATCTTGTCCGTCAAGCAAGTAATGCTGTTGTATTTGAGGAAAGGAACAGTTTATTTTAGGACTAGAAAAGGAAATTATTTGATGCAAGATTGCACTAGTGCTGCACAGTTTGATTCGCAACAAAATTTGCACACAGAAACTGGATTTGTTTCACCTACTTGAAACTCATGAATAACATCTTGCTCAACAGATCTGACCAAATTTCCTCAACAAGCCATAGGGCAACTTTTCTGGCTCGAATATCTTCCAGAGTCCTAAAACCTGCTGGCACAGAAACCACTTATACATGTTGGGTAGTTGCTTCATACCAGAAGAATTTAGAACTTCAACTTCTTTCCTTTTATGCTACAGGAAAGTGACTATTTGCTTGATCATTGATATAAATATGGGCAGTTTTGATGACACCCAGCAGATGGCAATGGTATGCACACACAGCACATGTACAAGCATGTGTGCCAATCCATGACAGTCCTTTTGAATAACATTTTGCGTGTCAACCTTCTAAAATCCCACGTGCCTACTTTGGATGTAACGCACTTGGAAAATTCAAATGAAAAGCAGAAAGATGAATGTTTGAGTTGGTACTAAACAGGTTTGGATTACCGAAACACCCACTGCCAGTAAAACTGTTCAAGATCTCTCATGAGAATTTAATATACAATTTCATTATCTTTACTTGTCTGGTAATGTCTCTGGAAAGCTAGTCATAATCATAATCTTAATTAAAAGATGTCCAAAATTAGACTGACAGAACCATGAGCCTAAGTCTGTCTTCTGTCAGACTCACTGTAATATGTTCTGAAGCTATCCTATATCCCACATACTATCTTGTAGTTACTACGTGGCTATTACAGAAAAATGTTCTCTTTGCATTAGGAAGCACCAGAGAAGTATTTTCATACATAGTAAATGCTACTTACAGTGGGATATTTTTCAACCCTCAGTGTTTAAAAAAAACCCCACAATTTCCATGCAGGTAATATATGTAAACCACTTAATGGAACTAGTCACAGTAATGCTTACTCAGGTGTCAATTCCATTACTTTGATCAGTGCCCCTTCAAGGTGAAAAATATCTTGTGGAGAACAGTTTAAAATGTTTTATCCAGAGAAACAAATACCTAGAAAATTTGTAACTTTTGCTCCACAAAAATCACAGATGTATTTGACTGAAATGCTGAAATAAATTCAGAATTCAGAATGGAGAAGAAATGGGTAATGCCCACTTTTTCAAATTTTCATTCTGTACATCAGAAAAAAAATCCACTGAAGCTGAAAATAATTTGCTGCTAAAAAAATGATGCAAATAAGATTTGACTCAGGCCTCCCTATGTGTTACGTGTTTGTCTGACGTCAGATTCTGATGATTTAATGTTGTTCCTATCTCATTGCATTCAAGAATTTCATGTTAATAAACACATGGGGCAAATTGTTATGTTGGTTCTTAGATTCCTCTTGCTTCTTCTTCCATCTGTCCAGGACAGATCAGTGCAATTCTAGGCAAGGCTGCTGTGTGAGCATAATTTCTGGGGGAAAAAAAAAAAAAAGAAAAAGAAAAAAAAAAACTTTACTGAAAGCTTCTAAACTTGTCTGGAACACACATTGATCTCTAGAAATTTATTACATAGGTGGCCCTGAGCAGAAAATAGAATATTTCCCATGCCAGTTTAGATACACCAAAGTGGAATGCATGTGTCTTGGTGACTGATGGATGCGTGCTCCGAGACAAGTCTCCAGATCACTAGATTCTCAAAAGTGCAGGGTCCCCATCCTCCCTCCTTCATTTTCCTTAGGGGAAGGTGAAAAACAGCATGGGGGAAGGGTTTGGCTGGGAACAGAGCAGAGGATTTGGCAGAAGGAGCAAGCTTTTTTTGCATGCTCCCAGCAAATCTGCCACCACAATCCCTCTTTCTCTTCTCCTTCCCCCACTGAAGGAGGTGCAAACTTTGAAGATGCCTGTGGAAAAGCATGGAAGAAGAAAGGGGAGCACAGGAAAAGACTTTGAAAATCAGTGTATCTTGGGCTACAAGGCTCAGGGACTAAATCCGGTACCCTAGAACTCCTGAATCATATCTGATGTATTTCCTACTTGCAGACCACTGAATTGTGTCACAGCCTCTGTTTTGTTGCAGATTGCACAGTATTCCTTACAAGAATAAATTACTGTAGTCTAGCAGAAATCAGTTCTGTGTCTATCTAAAATATTGTTCACTGATGCAAGTGGTGGATAGAACAAATATTAATACTCTGTAAAATAATAACCAATGTTTATTCCAAAGTTCCTAATGCACCCATCCATGCTCTCTAAGGATGACTCATATGTCCTTTCAGCCAGTTCTTCCTCTGGGTATACAGGGGACCTAGGTCACTCAGGCTCCAAAACCACTCTGGTACTTTTGAAAAGGTTTTGCATTATGAACAGCGTCAGACATTTTCCCTGAACTTTATGAGGTCCTCTGAAATGGATGAACATTGAAATGCCTTTGATATTATCATTTTCTCTCAGAGTAATAATTATAATTAGCTCTTTTCTAATATCCTCTTTTGGCTTTAGTACAGCTAAGGCTATAAAACAGACTTGAAATTTATCCCAGGCACTGTTGGGAAGTCTTTTGTATTTTAAGTCAATACCTAAATACAATCAGCTTTCTTAATTTGAATGAAAAGTCCGTACGAAGTCAAAGGACTTTTATGACATTCTACAAAGACATTAGACTCCTACTCCTGTGAAATAACCTCGACTAAATGCTGAGACACTCTGGTGAGGGGCACAGTAAAATGTTTCCTATTTTTCTTCCCTTCTTCCCCCATTTCATCCCTTTATCCCTCTCTTTCTCCTTTCCATCTACATATAATCTTCCTTTCCAAGTGACATGAGTCTCTCTGGAGTACTGTGTCCAGCTCTGGAGCCCTCCGCGCAAGAAGGACATGGACCTGTTGGAGTGGATCCAGAGGAGGGCCACGAAGATGATCAAAGGGCTGGAGCACCTCTCCTGTGAAGACAGGCTGAGAGAGCTGGGGTTGTTCAGCCTGGAGAAGAGAAGGCTCTGGGAAGAACTTATAGCAGTCTTCCAGTACCTAAAGGGGCCTACAGGAAAGATGGGGAGGGAAGTGGAGCAATAGGATGAGGGGCAACGGTTTCAAACTAGAGCAGGGTAGGTTTAGGTTAGACATTAGGAAGAAGTTCTTTACAATGGGGGTGGTGAGACACTGGAACAGGTTGCCCAGAGAGGTGGTGGAGACCCCATCCCTGGACACATTCAAGGCCAGGCTTGATGAGGCTCTGAGCAACCTGATCTAGTTGAAGAAGTCCCTGCTTACTGCAGGGAGGTTGGACTAGATGACCTTTAAAGGTCCCTTCCAACACAACACATTCTATGATTCTATGATTTTTCCACATTCTTACCTCTCCAAAAACTTACTCCCTCTCTCGTTTTCATTTCTAAATACTTCATATGCATCATTTCAGCCACTGTGTTTCCTTCTGCAGTCAGAAACCATTTTCAAGGACATCTGCCTATGGCTGCCAAATAAACAAGCTTGTATCAAATTGTCTGATAACTGTTCCCTTAAAAAGCAAATATTCCATCTCCACCACTCCTTGCTGAGGACTGTCTTGCCTTCTCATACCTTGGAACGGTTGCTCTCTTTCAACTTTCAGGATTTGGCCTTTTGTCCGTCATCAAGGTGTCTATAGGTGTTCCAGAGGGTTCAGTCATTGTCCGCTGCTCTTTGCCTTCTGCATACTGTCACTGAGCAACATAATTCAGAGCACCTTTATTCTGAGGAGTCTCCATTTTACTTCTGTGCAGAGCTTTCACCTCTGATACAGATGTAAACCTCATCTTGTGTTTCTGCCATATTCTTATCACAGGACCATATGAAAATACAGATGGGAGGATATCAGGACATCTCTCGTCCAACCTCCTGCTCAAAGCAGGGTCAGCTCTGAAGTCAGATCAGGCTGCTCAGGGCTTTATCCAGCTGCATCTTAAAAACTTTCATGGAAGAAGACTGTGCAGCCTTTCTGGGAAGCCTGATCTAGTGCTGGACTGTTCTTTGAATCTCAGTCTCGACATCCTGAAGAGTACTCAGAGTGCTGCTTTTCTTTACTACTCACTTACTATGAAAAATCTATATTCTTTCTTGTCATCAAGTTCTGTCACCTGGGTGCTGGTGTTGCATAGACACTCAGAGACAGAATTCTTTGTGTAGAAATGAATTTATTTGGATTGAGGCACAGGGTCACGCACAGGGCAGAGGGGATTGTGGCTGTGTGGTGGAAGGAGGAATCTCTGTTGCAACGGTCCTCAAAGCAGCATCTTCAGCTGGATAGAGTGAGACTCACTGATTTGCTGTTGTGCTCATTTCATATAATCTAGCTGGCCTGTGGTTGTACGTGATCACTTCAGCACATCTGTAATGAATTGTTATTGATTGTCTCAACTATGTACAGAACATCTCCGAAATACCCTACCAAAGAGCTGTCCTACGTGACCATTTCTGCATCTGTAGGAACATTTTCTATTGTCTATTTACACGTTCCATTCACGTACAATTTGATCGATCCTGCAGCAAGAATCTCTGTGACACTCCACCCATGACATTAATCAATAGATTTAAGCAAATAAATTGGACTTGACGCAGCAAGAGCCTCCCAGTGGAATCTCCAGGGCTGTCTGAAATTCCCACCTGGAGAGCTCTTGCAACAATCAATAACATACTTAATTTTCAAGGTGGCTGGGGATTCAGACAATCACCTAGTTTTTTTAATTCTCATTTGGAAAGTGATGATGACAGTGAGCTTAATTCCTAACTTTCATGAGATGGGGGAGTAATAAAGTCCTAGGAGTCTTTTGCTGTCACTGTTATGTGTCTCAATCATTTCAATAAACCATTTATTCCTCCAGGCACTAAGTGGAGGTCTCCAGCTGGCATTCAAATTAGCAAATTAGTTTACTATAACACCATCATATTGACACAAGCATAGAAATGGATTTTTGTTTGGTTTTTTTTTGGTTACTGTATTTAACTGTGTATAAAGGAGGACATTGCATTAATTCATACAGGATGGACCAGTCTGCTTTGTTCTCAGCTTGTACACATTTGTTATTCACGTATTTTCGTTTCTTGTTCCAGGTGTATTTTTTCTATTTTATTCAACTCTGCTAAGCCAGGGTTGGTGCCTGATATTGTTGTCATTTTCAAAAAAAAAAAAACAATACAAACCAAACAAAACCAAAACCAAACCCAAAACAAATAAAAAAGCCTTCTCCTTTTCTCTCTTACTTTGTATCAATACCTTATTCTTGGAATGAAAAATTCAATGAAAATAATCTGATGTTACCACATTAATGCGGATTCAGGGCTGACACTTGATTGTCTATGTCCTACTTTCAGTAACCCTGGTATGACACAGTAAGGCTATTCATGGAATCACAGAATATTAATTTCATCAAGTTCAGAATACACTTAAAACTCAGAATTTACGCATTTGAGATTGTGAAGAGAGGGATGTTATTTTCCAACAAGAAAACTTGTACACAAAATAAAACTTTAAGTCCTCTGGAGCTCGGATATCTGAGGTGAAAAGACAATAAGTGAAAGAAATTACAATGAACATAATTTGCTTTTACATGTTACTTTAACCTTTTACATGAAAAACATTGAAAAGTCTTGGTCATGGGACTTGCTTGAAAGCTGCATAGGAAAAAGTTCATAAAACTAAATTTCCAAATCATTCAGTCACTGTTTGGTCAAACAGTTCATTAAAAATGTTCATAATACTATAAATTATACTTTTGTTATTGTGTGTGGGATTTTTAATAAAACAGTCCTTACACATTGGAAAACATATATTCATAAATACATTTGACCTGAGTGACTGGAAGCTTTACTTTGACTTCAACCTGAAGACTGTAGTCAAGTTGGAGAATGAGTACACAAATGCATACAGAAGACCAGACACTCCAACCCATGAAGTATTTGCGTTAATTATATATTTACAACACAAAACAACTTCAAAATGCAGGTTGTTAGCTTTGCTGTATGCTCTGGGTAAGGAAATCGTCCACCAGCAGAAAGCTTACAGAAGCACCTCAGTAAAAATGTAATGGCAAGTGGATATAGCCTGTATAAGAACAGATATATGTGCTATAAGATAAGAACAAAAGTCCACTCAGCCTGGTATCCTGTGGCTGACAGTAGCCGAAACAAATGCCCTGGGCATGTGGCAGAGGAATAAGCACATAGTGATTTTCCCAGAATATTTTTCTGCCTTCCTGCTATTTGCCATTCAGAGACATCTTGGAAGAAATGTGATATTTTTGTATTTAAGAGAGCTGAGGTAGATAGATCATGACCTGTACAAGCAATATTCCATTCCCTGTTAAAAAAAAGGATGAGCAGGTAAAAAACAGTTGAGGAGCAGTTCTGGGAGGGGAGGCAAAATCATCTTTGTTATTTTTCGTTGTTGGTAATTTATGCGATACTACAAGCACAAATCTTGCCTATGTGGCCCTGTTGAGTGTAACAGTATGTAGGAAAAGAGAGGGTTTGCAGTTTGGGAATTAATATCTTTGTGCTTGGCAATACAGTATTTGGGCGCGTTTCATGCTTTTGTGTCAGCATTCACATGTGTTTGGCAGGGAATGCCAAGATGTTTGGGGCAGCAAAGGTTCATAGCCCTTTTCCAAGAGAATACAGCTCACCAGTGGCAAGCTACTCTGGTTTAAAAACCTGACTTACTCTAAAAGGGGCATGCGTATTACTTTCAAAACATCTTTAAATCTTCTGGAATGAAAAAAATTCCATCAATCATTTAAGATTTCCTGAGGTGGAGACACTGCTGAACAGGCCTTAAGATTTTCTTCCTCCTTCTCGTTACTTTTGTTTAACTAATATAGTCAAGGAAATCTGATCTGGTTAACCAGTTTAATTAAATCAGCGTGATCTTTTTGTTTGAACTTTATTGGTTTGTGTTAATTGAATCTAGTTTAAATATTCTGAATCAATTTATACTGAAAAGAAATAAAAATGGTATTTCACTGGAATTCTTGCTCACATACAGATTCCAGTGTTCCCCATTTAGCTCAGGGTAAGATAGTGTGATTTTAGATCTTGGACAGTGTATGATGCCATTCCACAGAACATCCAATTTTTGAGGCAATGTTTTCTGGGGTTGCAATTACTTCATCACCTATTTCCCCTTAAAAATTCAACACTGAGCAGAAGTATTTTTTAAAATACACAGCTAGAAAACTATCTTCATGATTAGCAACAGCAAAAACCATACTTGGACTCTACAAATGTTCAGATCCAGAAGCTAGTGAAATCAGGGGGAAAATGCTTATTGGCATTAAAATTTTGGATCACGTCCAGCAGACCAAATCTTCAGAACTGATAACAAATTTTGTGGTGACTAACACTTTCCAACATTAAGGTTTTCTCTTATTTGAAATAGTAAACAGAGCAGTTCCTTTAGGCTGTTTTACAGAGCTAAACATCAAAAGGGTCTCTAATAGCCAGACTTAAGGTATTAAAAGGGAAATTTTTAAAGGCAATTAATGGGTTTTTTTGCAAGCCACTGTCTTGTAATCTCCCATTTGGGACAGTTTTAGGACACTCAATTAAGAAACTTTTTTATACACAGTCTGTCAAAGGAATTTTCTCTTCTTACAAGCATTGTGTGTTAAAGCTTAAAGAATTCTTGTTCAATGGAAATTATTGGCACGATCTTTTTTTTATATCCTCAATTGGGAAATTACTTCTCTTTAATTAAGATATGTGTCAAAATATTGTCCACCCATACACTGCTTTATGAGGGACTCTTAGAAACTTTATCGAGACAAATCACAGAGCTGGTGACTGCAAAAGATATTTGTACCTAAATGTCAGGGGCACTCAGGTCCTTTGTATGTACAGAACTGTATAAAGTGTCTTTGAGAGCAAATGAGATGTGCGCCTTTTGTCATTGGCTTTAAAAGGAGTAGGTCCAGTTCCTGATGGAGTGAGAGAGAGATGGAAGCAGGCTCCTATTCCTCGTGCGTTAACAGTGATAGAAACAGAGAAAAGAACTGTGCGGGCAGCAGGGTCCACACCAGGAAGGCCAGTGCCAGAGAAGCAATGCCCGTCATTGCTTTCTACAGCTTCCTGAGGAGGGGAAGTGCAGAGGGAGTACTCATCTCTTCTACTTAGTATCCAGTGATAGGATGCATGGGAAAGGTGCAAAGCTGCGTCAAGGGAAGTTAAAACTTGACATTAGGAAGCATTTATTTACAGAAACAGTGGTCAAACACTGGAATAGGCTTCCTAGAAAGGCGGTCGATGCCCCAAGCCTGTCGATGTTTAAGAGGCATTTAGACAATGCCCTTAATAACATGCTTTAACTGTTCGCCCAATCTGAAGTGGTCAGGCAGTTGGACTAGGTGATCGTTGTAGGTCCCTTCCAACTGAAATATTGTATTGTATTGTATTCTATTCTATTCTATATTCTAAAATATCAAATTTCATCTATTCCTCAATGTATAATAGGTTCCTATTTATACTGTGATTCCTTAGCATTTGATGAAAGACATTATATTGTTAGAAACAACCCAAATCCCTACCCTTAAAATTTGGGAAAGAGGGCAAAAAGCATCATCTTCGATTCAGTTGGGAATACAGCAAATTCACTTTTTCAAATAAAATAAAAAACTTCATTTTTATAATTTTTCAGAATATAACTTATTCTTTGAGCTCTCTCAGGAATAGGGATAACAGTAGTTCAGCAGACGAAAATAAATTATTCTCTGATTCTGATTAGTTTTTAGACAGATAAGTCACTTGGCGTTCCTAGCAGTGATGTTCTGAAGCCTCTTTACACAGTTTTGCTAGCTCCCACCTTGTGTACATTAGACCCAGCTCCAAGTGGAACAGCAGAATGGAGAAAATATCGCATGCATTCAGATACCTCATGTTCTTGTTCCAAAAATTACTTTCTTACCAGGCAAGCCCATGAGAGCTCATTAACGCAAAGCCCGATTCTCAACTCTCTCTGTCAACTTGACGCCACTGAGTCCATGGAGCTACTGCAGAGCAAAACTGATGTAACAGAGTGATGAGAAAACCCCTTCTCATCGTCCGTATCTTGTCTCTTTTAATAAAAAAGTATACATTTCTTCTGTATTCCTGAAAGAAATGTGTATTTGCTGGGAATGAGACTTGGGGTTTATAATATGAGTGCATTATTATTCTTTCTCCTGCTTGTTTTTTTCCTAACCCAAGTTAAATTGCAATTGAATACTGCATTGTTATGTTTCAATTGTAGAAGGCAGCTGTACTTTTCATCTTTGATGCTTGGCTGGGAAGGGGTCCCAGGATCATGACCCTCTCCCATCATTAGTGGAGACAGTCCAGAGCCATTTTTTGGCAAACTGAGGCAGTGGTATCCCTTTTTTGTCCATTCAGACCACTTTATGTCAGCACCTGTAATAGTAGTATTCCCACTGTGCAGTGGTCAAGTGGTGTAAAGCGAGTTTAAGCAGAAACCCATTTTGTTCCTGGCACAGGAAAATTATGGAATCAGGATACATTTCTACTCAGGGGGATCTCAGAAATCTCTTAACTTCTTGTTCCACGCTAGAGTCAGTTTGGTTGTATTTGTGTGTAGATACCAAAGCAGTCTTGGAGAAAGAGGTAGGCTATGGTCTCAGTGCTTGCCTTTTCTCAGTTCTCTGGAGTATCCGCTGGCAAGAAGTGGTAAAACATGGAGATCCCTTCATTTTATTTGTTGTTAATGCTTATATTAACACAGTCGTTTTAGCAGATTTTAACAGCTGTGCAACCCCACCACAGAGATGTTTCTGGAATAATTTTCTCCTGCTGCAGTCTAATCAGAGTAGGGAATGTGGCTGGGTCAAGGCTTTGGAGTTTGTTAAGATGAGATCCATGCAATGATAAATAGTGTATGTGTCTAATGTGTTGCCGTAAGATGTAAAAGAAAATTAAATCCAGAGGCAGTTTTTATTATTCTCGAATGTGTAACCTGTCATCTTCACTGTAAGTCAAATGCCAAATTACAGCTAAAATCCTGTTCTGCAAATGAAATCCTTTAGTCATGCTAATTTTAATTTTAAATTTAATTGTTTGCATTTTACAACTCTTATTATTAGCCTGGAAGACTGTTCTACCTCCTAAATTTTAAGACATACAAAAAGCTATTTTCCTATTCTGGTACTGCGGATGCAAATGATAATGCCATAGCCTTATCTCAACTGCTTCTCAGCAAGGCCATGGATAATGACCTGAGGAGGAAATTGGGGCTATTGGGAAGGCTTGTAGAAAGCAGAGGACTTCGGGCAGGAAAGATCTAGAGACCTTTGGTAGATATAGTATGTAGGCTACAAAGCCATAGAAAACTAGATTTCATAGAATCATAGAATCTTCATGGTTGGAAAGGACCTTTGAGATCATCGAGTCCAACCATACACACACAAAAAAATCCCCTACAATCTCTGTCACTAGAGCATGCCCTGAAGGGCCAAATCTACACGTTTCTTAAATACCTCTAGGGATGGTGACACATCCACCTCCCTGGGCAGGCTGTTCCAGTGCCTGACCACTCTTTCAGTAAAGTCATTCTTCCTAAGATCTAATCTAACCCTCCCCTGCCACAGCTTCAGACCATTTCCTCTGGTCCTGTCATTATTCACCTGGGAGAAGAGGCCAACACCCACCTCTCTACAGCCTCCTCTCAGGTAGTTGTAGAGGGCAAGGAGGTCTCCCTTCAGCCTCCTCTGCTCCAAACTAAACATGCCCAGTTCCCTCAGCCTCTCCTCATATGGCTTGGTCTCCAGACCCCTC
>VWZL01003390.1:733586-754472 GCA_013396915.1 Stercorarius parasiticus | reverse complement strand
GGCCCCAAAACTGAGCCCTGAGGGACACCGCTGGTGACCGACCGCCAAGAGGATTTCACCCCATTAATCACAACTCTCTGGGCACGGCCATCCAGCCAGTTTTTTACCCAGTGAAGAGTACACTTGTCTATGCCATGATTTGCCAGCTTCTCCAGGAAGCTGAAAACCTCATTCATCACTGTCATGATTTAAACCCAGCAGGCAACTAGGACCACGCAGCTGGTCGTTCAGTCCCCCAACGGAGGGGTGGAGAAGAGAATTAGAAGAGCAAAAAAGTGAAAACTCATGGGTTGAGATACAGACAGTTTCATAAGTAAAGCAAAAGCCGCGCATGCGAGCGAAGCAAAACAAAGAATTCATTCACCACTTCCCATCAGCAGGCAGGTGTTCAACCATTTGCAGGAAAGGAGGGCTCCATCATGCATAACAGTTACTTGGGAAGACAAACACCACCACTCTGAACATCTTCCCCTTCCTTCTTCTTCCCCCAGCTTTATATACTGAGCATGATGTCACATGGCATGGAGTATTCGTTTGGTTAGTTGGGGTCAGCTGTTCCGGCTGTGTCTTCTCCCAGCTTTTTGTGCCCTCCCAGCCTACTCGCTGGCGGGGCGGTGTGAGGAGCAGAAAAGGCTTTGACTGCCTAGCAACAGCCAAAAATGTCAGTGCTGTATCAACAGTATTCTCATCCCAACCCCAAAACATACCATTGTACAAGCTGCTAGTAAGAAAATCAACTCTATCCCAGCTGAAACCACAACTCACAGTTACTGTGTCTGAGACCTGGGGACAGTAACTTTTTACCAGCTTTAACACTATCTAGCTCAAGTGCTCGTCTTATACCTCAATTTTTGGATCTGATTCTGAGCTCCTAATGCTTGGCTTCAAAATGACTTCAAGACACTTCACCAGCCAAAAACACTAAAAGATTCACTTTCCCCCTTAATGAAATGACTTCAGAGTGAAATATGAGTTTTTTCACAGCATGAATGAATTCTAAACAATATTTTATTAGGGGAAATGAAACACACCATGTGGAGCTGTAATGGGAATTTGGAATTGGCAAGATTAATCAAACTTCAAATTTGACAGGTCAGTAGAGTTAATATAACCAGACTTTTGTAAAGTACCCACTAGTGAACATTGTGCAAGGCTGTTACTTTCCAAATGGGAGAAAAGACCCAAACCACTTAGATACCATCTGCTACGTACTCTATCCCCTTGCACCCGAAGAGGTTACAGTAGTGCATTCCATAACAAGTGACTGGACATGTACATGGCATAGGTTAATCTTTTGCTCTAAAAATTCACTAGCTCCAGGCAGACCTCTGTCTGGAGCAACTGCAAAAGTGGGTTTAGATGACCTTGATGTATATACCACTAAGTACACAGACAATCATCCGAGAATGCATGTCTAAACCTAAACTACTAAAGCTAAGTGCTGGAGCTCTATGTTCAGCTGAAATTTTTTTAACATATTTGCAAACCGGCTTGGCTAATACTTAATTTTAACAGCAGAATTACTGCTAATTATTTCAGTATTCAGCAACTCAGCTTTCAGACACCCTTTTTCTGTTGACATAGATATGAAATGCATAGACCAGCTTATGAGAAGACAAGATAGTTGGAGAGGGAAAAATAACTGGTATCATAGCACACAACGCAACTATTGAACTGGAAGCTGATAGTTTTGAATCTCTAACAGGACATTTCTAATAAGCTAAATAAGCAACAGCTGAAAATACTTATCAGAGGAAGAGACGACAAGGACAATATTCACTGAATCATTCAGAACATGAAATGAATGAAAAGCAAGGATTTCATGTAAAGTTAAATAGGAAAGATGATAGGAACCTTTTATTGAGGTAAATGTAAGGATTTCTGTTATATCTACTGTACAGTATTCTTTGAGATAATCCTCAACTTTCTAACTGCCATTAGGTTGTCCTGGGATTCAGCAGTTACTAAACTGATAAAGTGAGCAGTATAAAGTACTGCTTTAAAAAAAATCACTCCCTTGGTGAGGGACATTCCTATCACAGAGCCAGCAAAGGAGATGATAACATTTGCTCCTGCATGCCATTCTGAAAATACAGTATACCCATTTTCACTCAGGGCCAACTGCATATGTCAAAAAACACGCAAGATCTTGGGTTCTTAGACTGGATAAATTGCTCAAAGCTAGTCAGGATAAAGGCATCTAAATCAAAGACTATGATTGAAGGAAATCTTTCATGTTGACCACCCACTATATGAGCACTTAAGTCAACATGTCTCATCTTACTCTGAAGGTCCCCAGGCACCTGAATTTCTGGTTCTATGCATGTCCAGGGTCACATCAGTGCCAGAATCTGGGACCTGACATCCCATCCAGCTGGGAGAAGGACTGGAGGCTCAATGGAGCATTACCCATGTTCCCCAAGGCACTCTGCAAAGATTCTTTTTCTCTAAAATTGTAGCTCCAGCTGCTTCCTTTTAAAATAGACCTGGAGGAGGCATTTGCCTCTAGAGTCCTGTTTTGGAAGTGGGGCACCAGGGTCTGCAGTCAGGGTGGGAGTGTTACCCAGTCTTCCTGATGATGCTGTTCAACAAATAATTCAAAACATTTCGCTATAGTGGAGGCACGGGCAATATAACTCTGTAGTGCAGCAATTAGTACAGTCCCATGAGATAACAGAAATTACAGAACTGATATAGTTACCTAGCAGGCTTTCCCTAGGTCCAAGTGGATTTAGAGGATCTCACGTTTCCAGCCACCAGCCTCCCTTGTTGTTAGTAAATGGCCTAATATTACCGAAGGAATGTCACCAGGGGATGGTGTGCTCAGGGGACAGGTATTTCATCAAGGACTATCCTGTATCTGGAAATCCACCCATGTCCAGGGCTCATGTGTAGTGTTACTAGCAAAATGTGTTTTTTGGAAAACATCTGGCTCACTAATCCTCTCCTACAAGTCACAGTGTACAATGGATCTGGCACTTACTGTGCAGGGACTCTGCATTCACTGTATAGTAGCCCCAAGGGCTTATTGTTTAATAGGTTTGTGCATTTGCTTAGATGGGTGTCTTCATTTCAACAGTGTGAGTACTCCTCTGTGTCTCCAACTTTGCATATGGAAAAGGTTCACAAAGCAAGAGCTATTTTTCATGCCTTGGGTAAAATAATATGGACATCTCAAGAGAACTGAGATGCTAGTGGCTATAATCAAAAGATAACAAATTAACATAGCCTAAGAATCAAAACTTATTTGAGGGTGATATGCAGTCATACCTTTCTCTTATAAATTGGAATTGCGTACATTTGTACTGCATGCATTTCCTGAATTGAGTGTAAAATCTTAAAAAGCTAATGTAGATTACGGCCAGAAGAAAAAAGAAACAGAAACCTGTGTGTTGCTGTTTTCCGTATCGTGTAATTCTATAACAATGAATTCCCTAAAACATAAATTGCAACAAAACCTCTGGTATTCTCATTGTAGCTTGCATATGCAGTAAACTGTATACAAGTCATAAAATAGTTCTTGATTCAATGGTCTAATGTTTTGGTATTTAGAAGGGGCATGTTCTGGGAGTAATGTTGCAGTACATTGCTACACTAAAATATGAACCACTTTTATGAGGTTACACCACAGATCATTTGGATCTTTTTGTAAAACCTCTCCTGGCAGATGCTTCCTATCATATTGATTTTTGAAGAACACTTGAGATTCTCATGCTCTCATCATGGCTTATTAACATACAGTAATTCAAAAAACACATCTATTTTTTGACATTTTTTCTATCAATATTAATTAACTCCTGGCTATGCTAGAATGATTGAAACAGAAGACAGTTTTATTTTGCCTTTTTCTGGGAATCTTGCTCAGAAACTTTGAACTACCTGTGTGTGTTTTCATGAAGAAAAAAAATAATCAATATTCTCCTGGTTTTCTAGGCTCAAAAATTCAGAAGAAAAATGAAAGTGTGGAATTCATGTTTTTAAAAGCAGAGGTGGGAGAGGAAGGATGGTAGAAAAATCATTTATGTATGTAAATACTGTCAGTCATTCTTATGTGCATGAAAAAAAGAGGCAAGGTGAATGGAAGGCTGGGAAATAGGAGTTTTTGCTGACCGCTTGTGAACAGGGAGCTCATTCCTCTCTGTGCCCTTAAATACTATTCTTTGCAAGACACCAAAATACTCGGTCCTCATTAGAAATCTGTTGTCAGCAACAGCCTGAAGGCTGTTGCCCTTCAAGTTGTTGAAATGGAATAATATAGCCAGCCGCCTCATGTTTGGCAGTTTGGAGGATACTGGATGCACACAACTTTTCACAGCCAACACAGAAAACAGATAAATTTCTTAAAGAATTCACTTGTGTACAGTGTATTCACCGACCACAGCTGCTACATTCATGATGAAGGAAAGATTCTTCTAAGGAATAATCTTGAAATGAAGGTTTAGACAGAAAATATAAGAGCAGCCACTAGAGATGATCTAATCCACTACCTTGTGGTGCTCATGAATGAGCCCTTGTTTGATACGTTTTTAAGAGCCTATAAAGAGATTGTGCAGCCTCCTTCTGTGGCCTTCAATAGATCACTTTCACAATGATTACAAAATGTTTCCTAATATTTAATTTAAATTCTTCTGTGCCAAAAGTTAATTCACTTTCTTTCTTACTTTAGGCACGTAGAAAAATAGTTTATTCTCCTGTACTATAACCTTTGACAAATCACAACACCATTATTATGATTTCCCCTTTATATCTCTCTCTTTCTTAGACCAAACAAAACTAATCCCTTTATGAGTTTGGTTTTGATCATTATAATATTAGTTTAATTACTGCTCTGGATAATAATGAGTCTCCTTATCAAATGCTATCATTAGTAATGGTGGGACTATTATTTTTGTCTCACTTTTCCATTCCTTTTTATAATGCTTGGAAGATAAAAGTTTATTGAAAGAAGACGGGTCTTTCTAGATGTCCAGAACAAAACTGTTCAACTACCAAAAAAATTTTCTACCCTATTGTTATGGATTTGTTTTAAGAAGTCCCTTGGCATCTCCATTGCTGGTCTTAGCATCTGAAAATGTTTTCATTTACAGATGACCTGCAGCACAAATGTCGGAGTGCCATGCTTAGAAAAAGGCTTTGTTTCTCTTATGGCATGAAAAGGAAAGCATCTGTCCATCAGTATTCTAAATATTTAATAAAGGTCCTTAAAATTAGACATATTCAACATCAGGAAATTATTTATTCTAGTCCGGAGGTCAGGCTTTTCCAGGGGACACACAGCTTGAACTACCTCATCATTAACATTCATTAGCACATGACATCGCTCATAATAATCCCTGTAAAAGCCTCTTTCACAGTACATCCTGCAAGGTAGTAATAAATAAATAAATAATAATTAAAAAAAAGCCAACCGAACAAAAAAAACCCCAGAACAAACAAAACAAAAGCTTTGCCTACAATTGGTATTTTGTCTTAAGAAGCACGTCAACCCATCCTCTATAGCAGGTGTTGGACTTGACAATAGAGAGCCAGATCACCTTGCTATCCATTGCTTAAAAATATGGCCCTTACATCCTGCCAGTGTGAATTTGTGCTAGTGCACAATTGTCTATTACTATTGGGTTTTGTCTCAATAATGTCTTAAAAGCAATATGAGGGATTTAAATTCAGAGTGGTTTGGCAAAATCTGCCTGTTGGTCACCATTTTAAATTACTTATTGCTTTAAAAATAAAATCAGAAATTTGATGGAGGAAAGAAGCAAATTAAGTCACAAAGTCACTCAAGACAACGTTACTCAGAAGTTGAGAGTTTTGGCAACGGTTGATTTGTAAATCACTGTTCCCTTGGATTTTTCACAGGGAATGAGAAGTTCTCAAATCACTCTGAGGACAGTGGTTCTTTGGATTTGAATGTACAGTGCCTGATCCTAAAAGGAATATGATTTACTAATTGACAAATTAAGGGTAAGAGGATGAGAATATTTGCATTCTTAGAGTAAATCAGGTCTGTCCAGAATAATCTCCGGTGAGAAATATCTCCCAATAAGGGAAGGGACAGTTTATAGATTCAGACTTATTGTCATCCCTCATGTTGAAGGAAGACTTTCCCTCACCAATTGTTCGAGAGGCCCAGGGAAAGATCGTGTGCAATTATTTAATGCTACTGTTCATGGGATTCTCCTCTTCTTAAAAAAAACCCCAGAGATTCAAGTGGAGCAGAAACACTGTCATGCCACCAGTGGATTAAATTGCAATAGTCAGTTCAGCATTAAGGAGATTCTAAGAGGTGAAATTAAATTGAACACAAAGCACTCTCCAGTCAGAGACACTTTCTTCCACAAAAACAACATTTACAAGGCAACCAGAGTTAGGGGAAGAGAAAAGACTAGCATTATTAATATGTTAATTGTATGTTAATTAGTAATATTAGTAGTATATTAATTGTATATTAATTAGTATACCGTTGCTAGTATATTAAGTAAGGTGGGATTTACGTTCAAGTATGCAAATAGTGAAACCCACCAACCCACCCACCCCAGACAAATAAAGCCAATTCTGTGTCCCAGAGAGGTTAGCTTCATCCTTCCAATACAGAATAGTTAGCAATAAAATTGCATCTGCATGAAAAATAACATGATTCTATTTAATAATTTTAGGTTAATTTTCTATATTATTCTAAATCTAAAATGGGAGGAAGAAGTATTTTGTATTATTCCATGCATATCAACCAAGAGTAGAGGAAACCTTATGATCATGTGAAAAAGATACTTACAAATGTTTCCATTTTGCCATTTTAAATTAGATTTGTGAACATCTAACAGATTTTAGTATTTAATAGATACCATAGATGTGGTTTCCATTATATTATAAAGAAAAAAAGCCTTTTTCCTTCAGGGTTTATAACACCATTTGCTGTATATTCACTATTTTGAGCTAGCATTTTCTGTTACTTTAGTCAGACAATGTAATTCGGTCTTTTCAGTCTGTCTAATGGCATTCAAAATCTCAACAAACTTTAAGGAAAAAACAATATACAACCTCCAGGGAGAATATGTTTACTTTATACGCCTTTAAGATATGCTTTTATATGCCAGCTTCTTTACTATGACTTAGCCTGAAGAAATTTTGCCTGTCATCTCATACACTGGAAGGGTGGAAGGATGATCTTTTCAGTGGCTTAGGTGTGTATTAGGGTCAAATTGCCTTTAAACGCTTTCTCCAGAGTCCCGAAGAAAATCTATTGTACTGATCAAATCAATTGGTTGACAGATATATGTATAGTGCCTTTCAAGTACAAGTTACTGGGCTTCTGGTAAGAATTCCTAGCAGAAATTTTATGCCTCATGTGCTACAGAAGAAATCAGACTACGTGTTCATTACGGTGTAATCTGTATATAAAATTTATGAATCTGTGAGTGTATCCCAAAAGTATGTTTCAGAGAAATTAAAATAAAAATATGGACTAAAGCAAGGCAAAAATTCATAAAGGGAATATGTTTTANGATTTTCACTTTAGCCTGAAAAATAACAACAAAATTATTCAAAAATTGACTTGAAAGAAATATGAACAAAATAATCTGGAAATGTATTAAATAATAGAATATTTAATATAATTAATTTAATATTTAATTTATTTATTCAGCATGTGAATATATCCAGCTCATATATATGAGCTGGAAAAGATGAATTAATGATGGAGCAGAGAGGAGCCATTAAATCTAAAGGTCATAATTTTGGGTCATAAGAGAGATGGTGTACAATCTGTTCTAAATCTGAGTGCAAAAATATTTCCTAGTAGCTATCATGTAAAAATACAATACGGAGTTATGACATATTAATTCATGAGCTGGTCATATGGCCAACCTTGAGTGAACCGTGCAAACCCAGCTGGAGTGATGCAGAAGAAGAGTCAGTTAATACTAAAACTTCACATCATCTGAACTAANTTATTTACTTAAAATAAATAACCTCCGGTCCTTTGTTGGTTAAACACTAGGATTTTCAGCATTTGCTGGGAAGAAAGAGGAAAAATTGAAAGTATATCATGGAATGAAAGCAAAAAAGGTCCCTTGAAATTAATTGGCAGTGTGACGACTGTCAAAAATTTAAAAAAAAATAAATTAGTGTTATAAAAGGTAAGTGCGACAAGAATCACTGGTGTGGATTTTCACTTTAGCCTGAAAAATAACAACAAAATTATTCAAAAATTGACTTGAAAGAAATATGAACAAAATAATCTGGAAATGTATTAAATAATAGAATATTTAATATAATTAATTTAATATTTAATTTATTTATTCAGCATGTGAATATATCCAGCTCATATATATGAGCTGGAAAAGATGAATTAATGATGGAGCAGAGAGGAGCCATTAAATCTAAAGGTCATAATTTTGGGTCATAAGAGAGATGGTGTACAATCTGTTCTAAATCTGAGTGCAAAAATATTTCCTAGTAGCTATCATGTAAAAATACAATACGGAGTTATGACATATTAATTCATGAGCTGGTCATATGGCCAACCTTGAGTGAACCGTGCAAACCCAGCTGGAGTGATGCAGAAGAAGAGTCAGTTAATACTAAAACTTCACATCATCTGAACTAACTGGAAATATGTTGCACTGTAAAAATAAAGGGACAAATTGGAAAAAGAAGTGCATTGGACTTAAGAATCAAAATAACCTTCTATGGAGTGTGGTTGTTTACTGAAGCATAGCCGTAAAGCTTATTGCATTTGGTTGGATGGCTGCAAACAGAAATTTCCTGTAATACATGAAAGGATTTGATTCAGGATGCTGCTTTAGAAACAAATGCTCCTGAAAAGGCTGCATAAAACCCTGAATGCAGAAATGCAGACCCTCAAAAGGGATGCAAAAGTCCAGAAACGTTAAGTGCAATGCTTAAATTTGACTTCAGCATCAATATGTCAGTTGAGACCTTGACAGTTCTGCTAGCATGTTGTGCTTTAAAGCCACACAAAATTTCCCTTTTTGCTGCACAAATAAGCCTATCACTTCAATCACTTCAAAACCATTGTAACGTAAAAGGAATGAGACTAGAAATAAAAGCACAGACGACCAAAGTCTTTAAAAAAATTGATAGTAAAAGAAATTATACTTTCCATTCATCACTAAATTTTCTGGAAATCATCAATGATGATTTTTTATCTAACATCATCAATGATGTTAGATAATATCAAATAAAATGCAAGAAATAATCTTCACAGGATGCAGATGACAGCAACTAATTTTTGCAAATATAGACTTGCATGCATAAGAATAATCAACTTATTTTAACAAGTGTGTAAGGCAATGAATGGCCTATGTGCTTTGCTTCTACTGCCATGTACTGTCATCTTTAAGCTGGTGTTTACCCTTTTTCTGACTATGACTCTTTATTTTATTTGAATTAATGGTTCCTGTGATGCTGTGAAAAAAAGACTCTTGGATAATTCTACCATGGAGCACAGGGTAGAAGTATAAGCAATTGTAGTTCAATAAAAAACATTTTGATGTCAAAGTCAAATAAATGAGAAAAAAAAAGAAAAAAGGAAAACAAAACAAAACAAACAAAACAAATGGTTAGAAAGAAGGAATTTGGGTCATTCAGCCTGGAACTGCTGTGAAAAGTGTTAAGACTATCCAAGAGAGTAGTTCTCTAGGAAAGGATTCCACATCTAACAGAACCTACAAAAATAGAAAAATGTTTTATTGAAACAAATGATTGACAGAGTAGTTATCAAAGGTTCATTGTGAAAATGAAAGGGTTTGTTGCATGGGGTTCTGAAAATGTCTATTGTGGATTGAAACTAATTGATATTTTCAAGAATTACTTGAATGATGGAATTAAGCATTTGCTAATGACACCATCCTGGATAGAACTGCAAGTGCATTCACCTAGAATTCAAACAATCTTGATAATTCAGGAGATTGCCTGAAGAAGATAGTGTAACAACAGCATATGGCTGTCCTGCAAAATAGGGCAGGAGTAATCAGCTACAAAAATATAGGAAGGGGAGAACTGATGAGGGAGCAGCTTAGAGGGAATTACAAACTGAACCTGAATCAATCAAGCATTGTTGGTGCAAAAAAAGACAAATACCATCTAGGACCTACAAGCAGGAATACAGTTTCCAAAGAACTGGAAGCAATACCCCAGAAGCCTCAGCTGATGGATATTCTTGGCCTCAAGCATGGTAAGAATCATTTGGACAGAGTCTGGAGAGAGTAGTGAGACAAATCTGTAGTCATGCACACAGGTTCACCCTGGGAAAAAAAAAAACGGGACTGGCTGGCCAGAGGAAGAGACTGCTGAGGGGCACGTCAGTTGTTACTCAAAATTGCAAAAGGTTGCTGCAAAGAGGACAGAAACAATCTGTTATTCGCATTATTGGTGAAAAATGCAAGCACTAGTATGTTTAAATTCAAAAGGGAAACATTCAAATTAAGCAGCAGAAAGTATTTTGATAGAAACAATAGTGAATACTGGACTTGAGGAAGTAGGATAATCTCTATGACTGGAGATCTTTAAGAACAGGCTCAACAACCACGTCGCAGTGGTTTTGGTTTGGGACAGGAAAATGAACTAAATGACCTCTCGAGGTCCCTTTCAGCACTGTGATTCTATATCTAAGGTGTTAGAAATGAAGTGATACTGCCATAAAGTGAGACTTGTTTAAGGGAATGTTCAGGGAAATCTTGAAAAAGATTATGGGAAATAAGAACAAGTGAAAAGAAACAGAATGAGTTTTAACCGTATAAATATAAAAACACAGAGGAAAAAAGAAATAGGGTGCAATATAAGAAAAAGAAATAGATTTTTAAAATAATATTGAACTAGAACATATATGTCAAATAAATGCTGAAAAAGTCATAAAAAATCTAAGTAAGAGTAGGATGGCAAATTTTTCATCTGATGTGGAAGTAAAAAGATTTAGCATTTTAGGAAGACTGGGCAATGACCACTGCACAATAAGTCAAAAAAATATCTGGTCAAGATTCATGATAAACTATAAAATATATTTGAGAAAAAATAAATGCCACAAGTGCATCTTTAAAAACAATAAAAATAGAAACAATATGCCACAGGAAAAAGAGATATCAATAGCTACAAAATCACTTTTTCTGACCTTAATATTACACAAGATGAATTTTTGGAAGAAAAAATAATTGAAAACATGCAGATAAATAAAAAATGGGATAAAACATTATCCGCATTAACCAAACAACAGATTGTCCAAGGCTTGCCTGATATCTCAGTAGGAAACTATTTTTATAGGAAAATTTAAATATAGTAGGGGGTTCATCTCTCTGGTGTTCAAATATAGTGCTTCAAATACAGAAAACAGATTGTAAAGCCTGACTGTGTGGGAATTAGTAAATGAATTCTGATGGGAAAAGGAAATGACTTATGGAAAGTGACACCTGGTCATACTTGAGGGGGAAATACCAATCTGGATAGAGGTTACCATTCACTACCATTGATCTTTTAAAAAGTTTTTCAACAACCTAAGCATCAAGAATAGTGGTATGCTGCTGAAATGGGACAGGGTCAGCACAGAGAAGGCTTGGGATATCATAGGGAAAGAGCAAGAAAGCCATGGCTCATGAATAGTAGAAATGGGATTAAATTCAAGAGTACAACATACAGCATAATGCATTTAGGTACAATAAATATAAATTTGCGATGTAAATTAGTAGACAATAAGGTAAAGAACACCAGCCTTGTAGATGATAAAAACAGGTTCTCCCACCCCTCTTCCCTCTTTTTTTATCCCATCATGCAAGGATTCTGTCCTCTTAGTTCATAAATTATGCTCAGAACTTCTGCTTGGTTTTCCTTTTTTTAGGAAGTCTAGTAAAAAGCCTCACATTGGCACATCGTTGGCTGAGCAGCTGGAAGAACTCAACTCAGAGGCTGTGGAAAGCCCTTGGACACAGAGCACTGGCTCCTGTTAGTGAAACACTGGAACGGGTTGCCCAGAGAGGTGGTGGAGGCCCCATCCCTGGAGACATTCAAGGCCAGGCTTGATGAGGCTCTGAGCAACCTGATCTAGTTGAAGTCGCCCCTGCTTACTGCAGGGATGTTGGACTAGATGACCTTTAAAGGTCCCTTCCAACCCAACACATTCAATGATTCTATGATTCTATGAATGCAAGATACCTTGTATGGTACAGTATTGCACACCAGCGGCTTGACTACGTAGGTCTCCCATGCCCTTGCCATGCCCTAAGGTTTCTGACAGATATCTGTTCTGATTACTACACACATCGTTTGGAAAACCACAAGCCTAAGCACCCCAATTTACTTACTGGTAATTCATCTCAGTACTTACTCAGGTATGTTAATTTTATCACTCTGTACAGCTTCCTTTCATAGAGCAACATAATCATCTGCACAGCTTCACCTCTCCATCTTTAAGTCTTACCATTTGACAGGGGTACTCTGTTGTGTCTAATTAGGCCCATCTCTACAGTCAAGAGAAGGATCTGTCCTGTCCAACCAATCTTGGGAACACTGTGCTTTGTGACCACAAGTGTGGTCCCAGTCCTGGGACTTACACGCTGTCTCCTGGGGTAAAATAATAAATCCCTGATGCCATTTTAAGGTAAGAGAGGTATCAAGTGAAATTCTATACGCTCTCATTGCCTGCATCTAAGAAAGACCAGGTGCAGAGGTAGGTCATTAAGCTTATTTGTTATTATGATGCTAGTGTGCCTGCATTAGCATTTAGTTTGGATCAGGAGTGCACTTCTGTAGCTGATCTCATTAGCCTCATTTACTGTGTTTGGGTTCTCTTTCCAGAGGCTCTCAGAGCACTATTTTCAAACAAAAGTGAGCAATACCCAACTAGTGGGTGTTCGGTCCATGGGAGCAGAGCAGAGGTTGCATGAAGAGATGCCAGAGGGGCAGACAGGTCTGGCATGCACTGGTACTCTACAGGAGTGTTACGGAGTGGAAGCACCCCACTACGTACATTACGTTTTGGCTCTGAAGGTCATGTTGGTGCTGGCAATGGTGAGAAGTCGCACTGCAGCCCAGCACACCCTGCACAGGTCAAACCTCTTGGATGCCCTGATGTGTGCAGCCCGTGTTGGGGGTATCACGGGAGCCTGCTCAGATTTGGTGGCACAGAGATGGAGGGGGCACCTCCTTGAGACATGACCTGTGAGCAGGGGCGTGTTAGGGTCACAGGAGGATGACTGGGATGCTGACTAGGTGCTGGCCTGCAGTTAAGCTAACTGAAGGGGATGTGAGAAACTGCTGGACAAGACATGAGAAAAATATTGGGTTTAACAAATAACAATGTGAGAAACTGACAAAAATAACAGCACCGTGAGGAATAGCTACTTTTTATAAAAAGTATAAGGAAGAGGTATGTGAGAAACAGACAGACTTCACAGATAATTGGTGAGGAAATAAGGGGGACCTTTAGGAAGCAGAGATCCAGGAGATCACCAGTGCCCAAGATACATAGTAATACTATGTAAGGTTGCGACCTCGTTACCTGGGTAACTATCAGAAATACTAACTAGGGGTACAGATACAGCAAAAGTGTGAGCAATGGGGAGAAAGTAAGTAGAGGCAGATTGTTTATGTTGGATGGGATAAGGGTGGTAAATGGGAAGAACAGTGAGGCAGAAAAGGGACAAGAATAGACAGAAAATGTTGACAGAAAATAGAATTTCATTGTTCTGAAGAAATAGAAGGAGGAGATTTGTTCACTGCTTTCTGACAAAAGAAGAGGCAAAATTTTGAATTTGCAAAACTTTGATGCTATCCTTTCAAGAGCCCGGGTGAAATCTATCTTTGTAGTTCTGGTGCAACATCCTGACATTAACATTAGAAAAGGGAAAGGCTGACCCAGTGAGAATAAGTGGCAGAAGGAACTGTAGAACTGAGAGTAAATAAAAGAAAATTGGTTTCACTTCCCAAAGGATTCCAACAGCCCTGAAGCTATGCAAATCAGTGTCTTCCTAACCTCAAGTAATCTAAAGCTATCCTCCACCTGTCCTTGCTTAAATTGTAAAACCAATACAATCTTGCAAGAAACCACCACATGCTATAATAAGCAAGATCATTCAACTGCAGCCCAGTAACTGAAGTAATTAAAGACTTATGTATTCAAAAAGGAGCTGTGTGCCAACCTAATCAAATTTGGGAAAAGAGTATGATCTGGATGAGCCCCACCTTTACACACATTATGGACAACTTGTCTCCCAGACTTAGCAAGAGCTAATATATTTCTGCTGGGCATGACAAGAGCTATCTCTCTCTACAATAGTGGTGATTTACAGTGGCTAATCAGAAAGAGGAAAAAGTGTTACTGATACATCTCCTTGCTTTGTCAAAGAACCTGATAAGGAGAGAACTCATATCCTAATCCAAATGGATCCATACCTCACCAAACAGATTCACTCAACCCTAAGAGTCCAAATGGACACTAAAGTAAGAAATTAAATTAAATACTGGTATTCTTATATTCATAAAATTGATTAATGCATGTTTTCCAGCATTGAAGAACCTGAAATTCCCAAATGATCTGCAATAACATTTACATTTTAAATGCCTAAATTATGGACACTGAACAATTTCCAGTTATTCTGGTGCCATCTGTTCAAGACAAAACCAATCTCAACAGTCTAGCAGAGGAAAGACTTAGGGGAAAAAAAAATTCTTTTGCTTCTTATTTTAGCATTTGACCATTTCCGGATTAAGGCATTCATGAATGATGATGGCGGGGATAGAGTATAGTAGAGTAGGGCAGGGCAGAGAGAATAGAATAGAGAACAGAACAGAAAGAACACATGCCCTTGTCAAAATATTCAGGTTGCACAAATGAAGCCAATTAGGAACTCAACTGAAAAGATCTCCTTTCCCAGGCAGGGGAAATTCTTTCTACACATACAGCTTTATGTTTTCAACAGCTAGAGAGAATTAATATACATTTCTAGAGAAAGCAATAGCAATGATTGTAGCTAAGTATGAAAGGTCTCTTGTTTTGTGAATCATCCATATTTTTAAGTGCTCACAATTATATGTTGAAAAATCCCATTTTTTGCAATTGTGCCCTAATTTACCCTCAACCCAAAGAGAAGTGTTTTTAGACCCTTAAGCAAAATTGTCTGAGTTTACTATAAACATTTTGAATATGTAGGCACAGCTCGCTGATGTAATTTAGTAGAATGGTCTCCACAGCAAGAAAAAAACCTTAAAGTTTAAGTCTCGTTTTTTCTGTAGCTTTTACTGAGATATATGAAAAAAGAATAGCAACAACTTGAAAAGTTATGAATTTTTAAACATGCAATTTCATACAGGCTTCCGAGACTGCTGAAAAGAACATATGGATGATGGACTTATTTTGTCCTTGTATATCTAAAAGTAGATATATACACATTAAGGTTTGTCATGGGCTGTGAAAGCCACAACATTGGTAGTAACTCCCAGTTACCAT
This sequence comes from Stercorarius parasiticus, assembly GCA_013396915.1. Lineage (NCBI taxonomy): Eukaryota > Metazoa > Chordata > Aves > Charadriiformes > Stercorariidae > Stercorarius > Stercorarius parasiticus. Next base: position 739,021 of record VWZL01003390.1, on the reverse strand, counting down.
ATATGAAGCATACAGATTTTTGGAGCAACATCTATATACTTGTTTAAAACCAGTTGTGACACTTGAAGTGCTGCTGATACAGCTGCAATGCATAAAAGGAGAGAGATGAGTCAGTTCTGCTAAAAGATGCAAAAAGAATCTATGAGTGACTTTCTGTATCTAGTGAAATCAATGGTAAAACTTGTATTCACTTTAGTGGCACAGGCCCATGTGCTTTTGTTTTTTGGCCTGCAATTCTCTGCTCAATCTGCCTCACCTAAAGTCATGCAGGTTTGGAAGAGAATTGTGATTCACTGATATCCTGCAAAAAGAAAGAAGTGTTACACCTTCTGCAGTAACACCTCTAGGTGGATTTGTTTCTAAGTGGGTGAGTACAAGAGGAAGAAGAGTGACAGTAAATTGATCTTCCATTGCTCACCGGAAAGGTGGGAATTGCTGTGAATGTGAGACCTCCAGTTGGATATCAAGAATAGTCATGCAACCGATGTTACGCAGCAAGCAACACTGAATAACGATGTTGCAGGTACCTTTATATAAAACCATCTATGTTTAACAATGAGGAGAGTAAATGCTACCTCTCTTGCAGGCAGCACTCTGCTCTTTAGCAGCAGGGGGGGTGACAGATGACTCAACACCACATAGCATAGGAATGAGCCATGCACGTGCACCAATGTGTGCCTGTGGCCTGTACAACACGCAAATGTCTTGTGACAGTCTTTATAAGTAGATCTTTTTTCTTGCATAGTAGGCCCCCTATTTAACATAGTTTTCAGATTAATATTGTCACTGACACAAACAGGATCTCCAAAATGTTCTAGAGTGTGCACAATGCAGTTACAAACTCAAATAGAATAGTCATACTGAATTAGAATATTTGCAGCAAAACCATGAAATTAAAGAGCAAGGAGGTCTCTCTCATGTGACAGGCATACCACAGAGGAAGGGTCCTGCTTGGGAATTAGGAAATGGGATTGGCCAGAAAAGATGGCTAGTGATAGGAAAAAGGGTGAAGACAGTGGAGACACAGAACTAGGAAGTGAGTCTGCCTCTAGAAACAAGAGCTGTGATTTTTAGTAGCTGCTGGGCACTTTCAGTCCCTTTGTATTTGGTAGGAGTTTCAGATGGTTTGCTTTACTGATAGCTAGGAGATAATAGCTAGAAGATCTTTGAATAATTTGCACCAGATTCCTGAATTGCGTGTGAAGTCACTGGCAGTGACTAATGAGGTGGATGATATAGCCTGTATTCCTAGAATAGCATGAGAGCAGCAAGAAGTGATTTAAATATGCTTGGGTCAGCAAGGTGAATCTCAACTAGATGACTGCTGTGATGGATGAGCTAGGATGAATGTTTCAGCAGAGGGGGTATCAGGAAACAGCAGTCATGGATAATGCCACAGTGTTTATAATAGGATGATCAGCAGACTCAGGGAGGCAACAGGCTTCAACATATAGCTGACAACACTAGAATAAAATTTCCAGCAATCCTCCCCCATCAGAGAGATATGTCTGGCTCAGGTAAGGACGTCAGAGTGCAGCTGCCTTCTCAGTGATGGTTAATGCTGCTCAGTTGCTCCGTGACTCCAGACTAATACAAGGGCCTCCAGCCACGCATCTGTCACCAAAGTTGTTCCACGAGTCTAAATGCCAAAACAGCCTCAGCCAGAGTCTCTAAACAGAGGTAGCAACATTTATCAGACAGGACAGAACCTCACCAAGTGCTCATGCAGGAAATTGAGGGTCCCTCTTTAGTCTCTGCAGCGTAACAAATATAGGTGATGAGTTTCTGGTAGCTGTACATGGAGAACTCCTCTCGAGCTTTTGTGTCTCAGTGTAAATCCTAATTTGGTAATTTAAATGGTCAAATTACAAGCTCTTTTAAACACAGGGACCTCATTTTATTACCACTAGGATTATTTTGTCTCATAGGTAAGCTCAGCGTTTTGACTCTGTTTTCATTTAACTGCAAGAAGAATTGGACTTCAGTAGGTAGAAAGCAGGATAAAATCTCACCGCAGTGCTGCGTTCCCCTGCAGAATTACAGACTCGGAGTAAAAGATGTATCCCTGGCAGGGAAAAAGCAGTCTGCAGTGAACATCGATTCATAAAGTTGAAGGCCAAAAAAAGATTATTATGATCATTTATGCCTTCCTGCATAGTTCAGGTTACAGAATTTCCCACAAGTGATTCCAGTGTCAATTCCAATAATTTACAGCCGAACTAGAGTACATACCCTGAGAATGATGGGAGTTTTTCCGTAATGATGATGCAGTGTAGCCCAGCGCGCTCTGTAATGCTACACAGCAGCTCGCTTGCTAGAAAAACATTGAGAAAATACAAATAACCTCACAATTTTAAAAACTTTCTTTTAAAACGTTTTTCAGCATTCTTCCATATCTTATTTGGAATATAGTTCAACTGAACTTGGTTTTCAGCATTCACTGGGCTCTGCCACATGCGATGTTCATTGACAATTAGTGCAGGTATCACCTCTGACAAAAAGGAGACCTAATGCATGGCTGGCACACCACAGTTGCACTTCTGAAGGGAGGGTATATTTGTTACGAACAGTGTACGTGACCTGATCCCTTCTTTGGCTTCTGCTCCTATTACCCTTTTTTCAGACGTAGTAACTTGCGATGGTGGTGCACCTTGATACAAGAATGTTTGAATATATGAGATGGATCTCAGGCAGCTTTTGGTGAGTGTTCAGTATATCTGCCTTTAGCTGTGTCAGGGTTAGCGTGGCATCCAAGAAACTATTTATTTGGTGCAAGGAGCTTGCAGTCATGCAGCTAGCACTCTTATTAACAGACCTGCCTGAATGGAGGCTGCAAAAGTTAATTCCATCTTAATGTTATTTCAAGGCAATGAGTCTCAGTTCTCAGCTGATGCAGAATTGGTTTAATTTACTGAGTTCCAGAAAGCTGCAAGAAAATCCATTGTAACCGGATGGGGATAAAGTATCCTTCAAAAACTCCTGAAATGACAATGCTACCTGGAAAGGTCTTATGGCCCAGCTTCTGTGTCAAGACGTGGTGCTTAGTGACATTGTTTAGTGGTGGTTTTGGCAGTGTTAGGTTGATGGTTGGACTCAATGGTCTTAAATGTCCCTTCCAACCTAGACAGTTCTCTGATTCCATGATTCTAAGAGCATTTCCCATCTGAGCTCTGGCAAACTGCCTGCATACCATCAGTGCATCCATCAGCATGCATCCACCATGGAAAATGTGCAGAAGAAGAGAACAGATGGACTTTGTAGTGTCCCTTCTGCCCTAGAATAAACATGCAGCTATTAGAAGTCCACTCCTAGTTCAGTGCATAATTATTGTTATATTTCTTTTGGAAATGACTGACTTTTATCAGCATTGAAAGCTCCTCCCCTGGAAAAGGTCAGTGTCTCCCCAGGGAGGTACTGCTCTTAGCCTGTGAGAGATTGCCTGGGAGTCATACCCTTTTGTCAGCTGACCTTTAAATACAATAATGTCAGTTTGTTAACAAGAAAGTTTCATTTGTTAAAGTCCTTGGTGTTAGTCTGACATGACTTGCCATTTAAAACATTTATCTGATTTTTTCCTACCCTGTGATCTCATGATAATGCTATAGTGTTAATCTTTGAGGTCACGTACTAGGCAGAATCCCTCTCTAGCCCATATTTACAAGCTTAATATAAATACTTTCCTCTGTCATTAAACTACTACTAAGGAATTTCAGACATAAGCTCAAAGAAATATCATGCAATTTCCAAAAGCTTTTACACTGGGGGCAAGGAATGCTCTTTCTGTTTCTCCCTGTCCCTGACTGGCCATCTTGGGGAACTTCAGCAAAGTTTTTGATTGATTTAATGGGTGTCATTAAATCAGTGTTCTGATCTGCAAAACAAATACCATACTCATCCTCTCTGTAATAAAGGGGCAAATACTGACCATTTAATTAAAGACAACGAGAGTGCAGAACTGTTTTCTAGCTGAGAGTTTAGTTAGAATATAGGTGGGTGAATGTGAATCATCCAACATTGCAGCATAAATTCAGACATGGTTTCGTGGACTCCCAGGGATCTTCCGGTGCTGCCTGTATTCAGAATTACAGGCATGATATTAGGCCTTTTGGTGAGCACACATATTAGTGGTGGAAAGTAAAGAATTTTCTCTCTGACCACTGGGGGACATCGTTTCACTTGTCACAATCTTACACAAAAAGAAAGTCAGTCTCTTACAGATCCTCTCCTAGGAGTTAGTTAAGTAGTTTACAGATTACAGGTAGCAGGCTAAATGTAAATCTTCTCTAGAAACTAGCTGAGTCCCTGCTGCACAGCCCTTCTCCCCAGGTTCCTTGTATAGACAATCTATCAAAATGCACAGGATGCCTTTCTGCCTACCCAAAAGATTTGCTTCCAAAGAAAACTGAGGACAACATGTATGCTGGTAACCACAACGTGGGGACTAAGGCTATGGGACATGTTGCAGAGCACACCTGCCTCCAGCAAGGACACATTCATGGAGAAGAGAGGAGGAAATGATTCTACCCCTCTACTCCACTTTCGTGAGACTCCACCTGGAGTACTGCGTCCAGCTTTGGAGTCCTCAGCACAAGAAGGACGTGGACCTGTTGGAGCAGATCCAGAGGAGGGCCATGAAGATGATCAGAGAGCTAAAGCACCTAAGATATGAGGACAGGCTGAGAGTTGGGGTTGTTCAACCTGGAGAAGAGAAGGCTCCGGGGAGACCTTATAGCAGCCTTCCAGTACCTAAAGGGGGCCTACAGGAAGGATGGGGAGGGACTTTCTATCAGGGATTGGAGCGATAGGATGAGGCGTAACGGTTTTAAACTGAAAGAGGGGAGATTTAGATGAGATATTAGGAAGAAATTCTTCACTATGAGGTTGGTGAGATGCTGGAACAGGTTGCGCAGAGAAGTCCCATCCCTGGAATTGCTCAAGGCCAGGCTGGATGGGGTTTTGAGCAACCTGGTCTAGTGGAAGGTGTCCCTGCCCATGGGAGGGAGTGGGAACTAGATGATCTCTAAGGTCCTTTCCCACCCAAACCATTCTTTGATTCTATGATTCTATGAAATTAGGAGGCTATCTAGGCTGATTGCTAGGCAACTGATTGCTTGTCATTTGAAACTCAGCTTTATCCAGACACCTCATATGGATCGTAATCAGGCCCCTCAGTCCTGCTAGTGAGAACAAGGGGAGAGGGAAAGAGTGATGTGCCATCAGAGTCTGAGAGCTCTACTCTGGACACTGAGTAGATGAAATATGACTGAATATCCCTTACCAATTACCAAATACCAAGCCAAATTAAAGAAAAAAGAAAAAAGGAAAGGAAAGGAAAGGAAAAGAAAAGGAAAGGAAAGGAAAGGAAAAGAAAAGGAAAGGAAAGGAAAGGAAAGGAAAGGAAAGGAAAGGAAAGGAAAGGAAAGGAAAGGAAAGGA
>VWZL01003390.1:657164-733469 GCA_013396915.1 Stercorarius parasiticus | reverse complement strand
TTTTAAACTGAAAGAGGGGAGATTTAGATGAGATATTAGGAAGAAATTCTTCACTATGAGGTTGGTGAGATGCTGGAACAGGTTGCGCAGAGAAGTCCCATCCCTGGAATTGCTCAAGGCCAGGCTGGATGGGGTTTTGAGCAACCTGGTCTAGTGGAAGGTGTCCCTGCCCATGGGAGGGAGTGGGAACTAGATGATCTCTAAGGTCCTTTCCCACCCAAACCATTCTTTGATTCTATGATTCTATGAAATTAGGAGGCTATCTAGGCTGATTGCTAGGCAACTGATTGCTTGTCATTTGAAACTCAGCTTTATCCAGACACCTCATATGGATCCTAATCAGGCCCCTCAGTCCTGCTAGTGAGAACAAGGGGAGAGGGAAAGAGTGATGTGCCATCAGAGTCTGAGAGCTCTACTCTGGACACTGAGTAGATGAAATATGACTGAATATCCCTTACCAATTACCAAATACCAAGCCAAATTAAAGAAAAAAGAAAAAAGAAAAGGAAAGTAAAAGAAAAGGAAAGGAAAGGAAAGGAAAGGAAAAGGAAAGGAAAGGAAAGGAAAGGAAAGGAAAGGAAAGGAAAGGAAAGGAAAGGAAAGGAAAGGAAAGGAAAGGAAAGGAAAGGAAAGAATATTAAGCCATAGTCCAAACTAATCTGTTCAATCCAAGAGCAAATGTTCTTCCAAGCTCTGATCATCACCTTGATCACACATGAATATGTGATTGGTTTACACTCCCAGTACATCTAAAGACATGGATTCCCTGCAACTCACTACAGCACTGACAGAGCCATGCTGATGATCTGCCTCCAGCTGTGCCCCATAAGCAAAGCTTCAGGTGAAGATGCACGCACGCACGCACACACATACTTCAGATTATTTTCCTACCTCTGCTTGATATGTCTTCCCCTTAATGTAATTCTGAAGTTCACATTTTCCCTTTCAGTCACAGCACTGCAGACAGCTCATGTTATTGTAATTATCTGTGATGACCCTGAAGTCCTTCTTGGAGTCTAATGTACCTATCATGCTCATTACCATAATATCTGAGTCTCCACAGTCCCAAGGCATCTGAGTCAGTCATGTCAATCTGCAGAGCACACCCTGGAGAACAGCTGAGAAGGAAAGTCGACGAAAATAAAGATTCAAAAGCAAAAGCATAGGATTTTTAAATTTTAGAAGCAGATACTGAAGAGATGAAAAGGGGAATGTAGTTTTCAGTGATAAAACATAGAAGTATTAGTGACAATGTTTCACTGGAAATAGTAATGCAGAAATCACTTGGCAAAACATACCGCAAAACGTAGCACAAAACTGCATTGCAGGAACAGATAGGAAATCTTTTTTACTGAGAACAAATAGATTGAACAGAAGCAAATCGCAATAGAAGGCTAATGCCACTGTCATGTACACTACCTAAACCAGGAGTCATTTCATTGAAACCCATGCAGTTACATGTGTGCAAGGGTGTTATAAAAGCAGAATAAACTCAAAGTAAGAGAAATTCAGCTGTATTAGTATTGCTGTGTTGCAGTGGACTGTCATGTAAAAATAATGCACATTACCCAGCATGGTTCCTGTCAAATTATATATTCACTATACTCTTACAGATCTTTCCTTGGTTATTTGTTTCTTGCCGGTTAGTCATTAACTGACCTCCTTTTGCAAATGACACGTGCTTCCTAACATCTGTAGCTTTGCAGCACTAATAGAGGAAGTATCAATCACACATTTTCTCTATTGAATTACACATTGCCTATTTGTGACTGTATTGTGGGAACAGTCATGCTGGAACAACAGTGCCTCAGGGTGGGAATCATCTCACCTCACTTCGCATGTCTACATCTCAGGCAGTCAGACTTAACTCTTCTTATAGCCAATTACAGGCATTTCTGTATTAGGGCATAAATGGCATCTACTTTAAGTGTAGATGAGTCATGATCTAAAAGTGCCTATTTCTCTTTATTGGCTGCAAAGGGAGCCAGGAGCGACTAGATCAAATATAGCCTTCTACAATAGACAGCTACAGAGAGTCAGCTGAGTATCACCCCCGCAGTTTATAATTTTGACAAATCACACACACGTTTTAAACCCCATTTGTTCAGTGAAGTATTCTTTTAACAGAGCTTTTGGCAACTAACATGCACTCCAGAAAATAGGTCTTTCTGTATAAACCTTCCCTGCCAGCACACATTCGGGGAAGTCTGTGCCACTGTGTCCAACAATTTCTCGCTTAAACAAGCACTTTGCCACTTTCCAAAGGACAGCAGTCTGAAATTGTATAGCTGTCTCCTAATTACATGTTAGTCCTCTGTGGCCTGGCCTATAGTAAAGCACTTTAATGAAAAGATGGAAAGTTATAATCAATGGCTTGATGTCCAAGTGTTGCCAGTGACAAGTGGCATTCCTCAAGGTTCGGTATTGGGACTGGCACTGTTCAATATCTTTGTCGGTGACATGGACTTGCTGAGTGCACCCTCAGCAAGTTTGCTGATGACACCAAGCTGTGTGGAGCAGTCAACACGCTGGAGGGAAAGAATGCCATCCAGAGGGACCTGGACAGCTTTGACATGCTTGAGAGGTGGGCCCATGCTAAACCCATGAAGTTCAACAAGGCCAAGTGCAAAATCAGGGCAAGCCCAAGCACAAATACAGGCTGNTTTTAAACTGAAAGAGGGGAGATTTAGATGAGATATTAGGAAGAAATTCTTCACTATGAGGTTGGTGAGATGCTGGAACAGGTTGCGCAGAGAAGTCCCATCCCTGGAATTGCTCAAGGCCAGGCTGGATGGGGTTTTGAGCAACCTGGTCTAGTGGAAGGTGTCCCTGCCCATGGGAGGGAGTGGGAATTAGATGATCTCTAAGGTCCCTTCCAACCCAAACCATTCCATGATTCTCTGAACCTATGAACCTACATGCTCTGTGTGATATGTTGCATAATACTCATGCAGTTAATTGGTGTCCTCATTCACCTTGTGCTCCTTTCTTCCAATTGTCACTGCAGTTACCAAACCATCCATGATGAGCTAAGGTGCAGAAGTGCAGATGCCCAGAGTTGCATACCTGCTTCAAGCCAATCTAGTACCTGGTAGTTCTGGTCTGCAAGCCACCTGATCAGTGTAGGGCATGAAAGGCTCTAGCTAGGACCACTTCTCTCTTTTTCATTCCCATCATAACAGTAACATGCTGACATCTCATTGCTTTGCTTACAAACAAAAAGAAAATAAATTTATATCCCAGATGATTAAGGAAGACCTCTAGGTAGAAAACCCCAGGTAGAAACTCCAGGTGAAACAGGTCATCTGGAGAGGTTGTGGAGTCTCCCTCCTTGCAGATATTAAAAAGCTGTCTGGACAAGGTCCTGGGCAGCTGGCTCTAGGTGGCCCTGCTTGAGCAGGGGTTTGGACAAGGTGACTCCCAGAGGCGCCTTCCAACCTCAGCCATTCTGTGAAACTCCCACAAACCAGCTGTTAGGAAAGTTGGTTCAACAGGAAACAGAGTTGATGCATTTTGTACCTGTGCCTGCAAAAGCAACTGTGAGGAAGGGTATCACTGCTGCTGCTATTATAGATTCTTGTTCAGGTATACAGGTAAAGCCAGAGTGCCATATGAAGTCATTGGAATGTCATATGTCCCTCTCTATTCATGGCTCCCATCAGTAGTTACTTCACAGCAAGACGCCAATTTCTACTGTACAGTTTCAAATATAACAGATCTATCCATGACAGTGCATAATGGCAGCTTTCATTTTTATTGATTTTAAGATGATTCTTACATAGCAGATGTTGGAGTTGCTCTTACTTTAATCTGCTCATAAACAGTTGTAGGAAATCACATAGTTGTTTGCAAATTAACCAGCCTAGAGAAAAGTCATGTGCAATAACAAAATTCATAATATGCCAGTACACAGCAGGGCAGTATTTCCAAGGTGCTAAAACTGCAGAAAACCCAAAGGACCTTTTTTTCCCACCCACAAATACTACACATATAAACTAAATTGACACTCTTCACATGAAACATTTAAAAAATGCATGCCTCACCATGTTTTGGTTATTTGTCCATATTTCAGTTTGGCTTAGACTTCAAAATCAAGATCTGCCAAATGAAAACCAAGATCTGAATGCCAAGGAAGGCATCTTGATGAACAATTATGTTTTTAAAATTTCAATTATTTTGCAAATAGAAGCACTGAGTCTCACTCATGATTCACCAGCTCACATGAAATACTGAGTTTCCAAAGAGAAAACAACAGTTCTGGGGTTCAGTCCTCATCTTACATCTTTAGCCTACTGTTCTAGAACACCGCAGCTCAACCAGCTGTACTTTCAGTATTGGACAACACCGTTCTGTACTCTTGGTAGCATTTTTTTAATATGCCCATACACTGTTTTAGGAAGGACAGTCTGCAGATGCAGAGTTTTCAAGATAGTCTTATCTTCCTTCGGTATTTTGTTAGTTGTTACAAGTTGAGAGAAACACTGAAGGAAATTGTGTTTAACGTCTATCCCAGAGAATGACGTACAAAACAGCCTCGTTCTGTTTTCTGTGTACAGATTGCTAGAATAATTTTTAAATTCTTCTTTTTGGGGCAATACATATGTAAAATTCATATGTGACACTGAATTTTCTTGAAATTTTAAGAATTTATATGAGATGAGAAGTTGCCCCTTTAAAACATTTTGGTTTTACAGAAATTGACTTTAAGGACATCTTTTAAAATTCAGATGATGTAAGACTGTAATTTTTTTTTCCTATCCCCAAAAGAGTTTAAATGTCATTCTGATCATTAAAGAAAAGCATATAAAGCCAAAGAAATTATTTTCCCAGTCGTTACTTTCAAAGCATAAACCTCAAATATTTACTACAGCAGTTAATGTCACAAAACTTGTTCGTGCTTTGTAGCTTTTGTATTAAGGAAATATGGTAGGAAGTGAGGTGAGTTAGATCATGTAGACATATAGAACAGCTTTGGAAGTCACCTTTGCATTCCTGAGGAGAAGAAATGAAGGGGAAGCTCAGCCAAAAGGGAAACAGTTTTGCTGTTTACTCTGTGACATGTCAAATGATGAGTATCTTCCCTGTGGGAAAGTGGCACACAGCAATAGTATTGGCAACATGAGAGCTTCAGAGAGAGAATCCAAGCCCATGAGACCTAGAAGGCTGAACTGGAGGAACTGAGGGAGACAGAAAAATTAATCAACAGCGCTTTCAGGGACATGTTGGAACCATCTAATCTTCAAACAGGCGTAAGTCCTACCCAAAAAGCAAACTGAGAGGTGGAGCTGCTCATTAAGGAGAGGTTCATAAATACCATAGAAGCTGGAAAAGGTAAAAAAAGATCCCAGTGACAGGTTTTCTTCATTAGATAATACCAAAGTAGCATCCTGCACAAAGGATACTCCTCCGAAATCAGGAATCCAAACTGGAAGTAGGGGAAAGGTTGGTAGGAGTAGAAGATGTAATCATTGGGAAAAAAGATAGATGTGTTTGCTACCTTGAAGATGATTATATAATGACTTCCTTTTTGCTCATCAGAAATGTGGTAGACATCATAAGGAATCTGAATCACCTACAACCTCAACAGGACAAGGCAAAAGGGAGGAGAATGCTCAGCGAGAAGATGGAGAGAGGAAATGAATACAGGTTTGTTGTGAATAGAGGTGGTCTGAACAGGAGAGATGAACGATAAAGGAACAAACCAGCTGGCATTTAAAATCAAGAAGGTTACGAGGAAGCTTTTAAAATATAACGGTGGGGGAGTTCCAGTGTTTGGGATGATACTTCAAAGAAGGAACCTGCTGGAGCCTGAAGTATAAAGGAGACCTCAGGAAAGACAAGTCCGTTGAAGAAGGCAGATGAATTCTTTGCATGGTCATTCACTTTAGAAGAAACTGGGGGTATGTCTACGTGAAAGCCTTTTCTTGGGGGCAAGGAGAAAAGGGACAAGGATGTCTACAGAGGATCTGTTTGAAACCAAAATAACTGTGGAAAAGACTGTGGTATAACTACACATAAAAGACGTATTAGTGGACCTGCAGATAAATACTGTCTGATTAAAAAGTCAACATTGCCTCTTTAAGAGGAAGTCCTGCTTTACAAGTGTCTTACAGGGTTCTGAAGGGGTCAACAATTATGTGAATAATAAATATTTGATTGATTTAATCTATTCTGATTTCTAAAGAGTTTTTAAAGGAAACTGAGAAGCAATCATAGAATTATAGAATTAAAGAATTGTTTAGGCTGGAAAAGACCTTTAAGATCATCAAGTCCAACCATTAACCTAGCACTGCCAAGTCCACCACTAAACTATGTCCCTAAGCACCACATCTACACATCTTTAAAATACCTGCAGGAAGAGCGACTCAACCACTTCCCTAGGTAGTGTCTTCCAATGCTTGACAACCCTTTTGGTAAAGAAATTTTTCATAATATCCATCCTAAACCTCCCCTGGCGCAACTTGAGGACATTTCTTCTTGTCCTATCACTTGTTACTTGGAAAAAGAGACGAACCCCCACCTCTCTACAGCCTCCTTTCAGGTAGTTGTAGAGAGCGATAAGGTCTCCTCTCAGTCTCCTTTTCTCCAGACTAAACAATCCCAGTTCCCTCAGACGCTCCTCATAAGACTTGTGCTCTAGATCCTTCATGAGCTACGTTGCTCTTCTTTGGACACGCTTCAGAACCTTGATGTCTTTCTGGTAGCGAGGGGCCCAAGCCTGAACACGGTACTTGAGATGCAGCCTCACCAGTGCAGATTACAGCAGGACAATCGCTTGCCTAGTCCTGCTGGCCACACTATTCCTGATACAAGCCAGGATGGGTTAAGACAGAAGGTCCCGGCATGCACAAAATACTTGATAAAATATAGAGAACTGAGAAAAGGAGTAAATAAATAGTTCTTACAGATCAGAGGTGTCAGCAGTGGATTCTGTAAGGATCTGTTCTGGGACCCATACTGATTAACATATTCATAAATGACCTGGAAAAGAGAGTAATCGATGATAAGGTTTGCTGGTGGTACAAAGTTATTAAAGACAGTAAGATGAGAGCTAAATGTGAAGTGTTGTAGAAGAACTGACACGACTGACTGGGCAACAAAATGTCAGATGAAATTTAGTGTAGACAAATGTAAAGTGATACCCATGTGGAAAACCAGTTGTACCTTCAGACAAAGTTTATTCTGAGTTGGCTTTTACTTCTTGGGAGTGAGAACTTGGGGTACGATAGCTAGTTCTACAAAAATACCATCTCTGGGCTCAGCAGGGTTTAAAAAAAAAAAAAAGTTCTTATGTGCTTATAGTTTGGAAAAGAGAGTTCCTACTTTGTCATCAATGAGATCCCAACACTATTCATGACCAAATAAAGCTGTTTGGTCCAACTGCAAGTATTTATCTAGTCCATCCCATAAACTGTACAAGAAATATATACAGTTCCATGAAAAAACACTTGCATGTTGACTGAGTTTTCACTCCTAGATTGCAAAACATTACACAAAGCTATCTGCAAAGTCTGGGGACAAGGTTGTTTAACTTGTCAGTGAGTAAATGAATTATTGTTCCAACTTAAACAAAGAAGTCAAGATAAGGTGTAAAGGTAAGGTGGTTCTGTGCAAAGAATGTAATCGGGTTCTAGAATCTGAAAGCAACACAATTGGACCTGTGTTGTAGCAAGGGGGCAACCAGTGAGAGAATGTTTTCAAACTTGTGTACCTGAAATTAAGCACCTGAGAATTCGGCAGACATTGAAGATACCCTTCAGTACAGTAGTACTTCACATGTGCCACAGAAGTTTAAACAGTGATACAAGGGACTGGACACTTTGGCAGAATAGATTTTGGAGTCAATCCCTGCCCAGCTGGAAGTCTTGTTGTCAGGATATAAAATCCATTTTGTTTATCTTTAAATGTTTACAGTGTGTCTATACTTGAGTTAGTTGTCTGGACTTCTTTTGCAGTCAGCAGAAAAATATTTTCAACGTGCTGCACAGGTGATCATTTTAGACACGTACAAGATGGGTTGTAACCAAAATGCCTGATTGCTTCCAGTGACCATAAAAGGAGTCTAGATAATTATCCCAGATAGAGAAAGCTACACTGTAGTCATCCGAAATTTAGGTGAGATGTCTCCTACCACATGCGTACATGTGTTACACAGGTAGAACTATTTTTCTTACCTGAACCTCTCTATAATGTTGCAAGACTGCCACATACTCAATTCAGTAGATGAAGCCCACTGCCTACCACAGAATCTCCTTTCATTCTTCTAACCCCCAACATACCTGTTCCCTTTCTACCCCTTGCCATTGCTACCCCTTTTGTCCCTTTCGCTACGCATTTTGATTTCTTTTGCTAACTAGAGTCCTGTCCCCTGTGACTGTTCACTCTTCCACAAATAAGTAGCTGTCTTGCCCTCCCTTTGATACAACTGATCTCCTCCCTTGCTTTCCATGGCTAGATTAGGTGCAGGTCCTGTACCTTCGTGTTCCATCAGTCACCCTAGATCTTCTGTACAGTAAGGTCCCACATTCCCTTTCCAATGGCCTCTGTGGAATAGGGTAGGCTGTATGACATAAAATGAACATCAGGGGTTTTCTTTGATCATCTGGCATTCTGGCAAAATTCCTAAAATATTGTGAGGTGATTATGCAAATCCAGCAAAGAGGCTGCTTTTCAAGGAATGTAGTAGCTATTGAACTGAATAACTTTTAAATTGTACTATAAAAGCATAAATAGCCAGTCATTATTTACACAGGTACATACATGCACAGTATGTATCCATGTTTGTATATTAGATCACTACAGATAGAGCCATTTTATAAGATCCATATTCTCAAATGAAATGAAATATTTTGTCCTTTAAAAGAAAATATAATTTACATTCTGACTCTTTAATGGTCCCTTAACATCATTTATATTCAATGAAGCAATACAAGTTTTCCATCACAGTTTAAAAATCAGAGCATGAAGAGCTAGGATTTATTGGTAAAAAACTAAAACCATGGTCTATTGAAGTTGCTAAGCTGATTTTTGACAACAGTTGTGTTTCATGAAGATGCACAAGAGTATTTTTCATCTCAGTTTGTTTGACTAATTTAGTTTAATGCTGAGCTGAAGGAAAGCTGTGAGATTCAGAGCATGCTGAAAAAGGAGGAAAGCTCATTTTCCAGTTCCAGTTTGTAAGTACTGAAGAGGTGTGAAATGATGAGACTTACCCATTGTAAAAAGTTGAGGAACACGGTAAGCAAAAATAATCAATTGAATAGTGGTGGTGAAAACTTCCTCTATTCAATGCATTACGTAACTTTGCATTAAAGCTTGTCTTGAGGAATCTTTTTTTTGCAATTTCTATAGCTTTATTTCCCCGATCAACAATATCAAAATACTGGTTTGGTTCATTTTTAAGTGTGTGTCAATTAAACTGAATTTCCATTCAAATGCAACTTCATACAAATAATAATTAAAAAGATAAATTATCCACTAAATAATGAATTCACTATTCATTGTTTTCCAGTATAATAAAACTGTAAGTACTAAGAAGGACAATAAATGTGTGTAGTTTTATAACAGCTTAGACAACTATGTAGCAGACATGCATCTTTCACTGAGTAAATAGCTTCATTAAATTTATCAAATTATATCAGCTAATTAGAACAGACTTTATTTTGCAGAGTATCTTAGGAAAAAGGATAAACATTATTTAAATTAATGCAAGTTGATTTAAATGATACTTAAAATCACTACAATTTAAATCACCCATCTTGGTGCATGTATTGCATACACACCCCGTTTTTATACGCAGGAAATGACATCTTGTTTGGGAAACGTTGAAACCTACTCCTGTTCCATTGTTAGCTGTTGAAGATTTACATTTGCAAGTCTGATACTATTCTATCCTCTATGTTTTGGAGATGTCTGTTCGAAATTAATGTAAATTACAAGCATTGCCTGCTTCATCTGCTGGTGAAAAAGCCTTGTTAAGTCTGAGTACGAATAGCATTTCCACAGTTGTCATAGATGTAGTTAAGGCATCTAGATAGGAGTGTCACACAGGAGTGAGTACATCTGCGTTTTTGAACATTGGCAAGTGACAGTATGATTCGCAAATAATGTGAAAATAGAAGTTTCATAGTACAGCTACAGCATGTAAAATGGTGGAAAATTATGAACTACTGAACTACAACATGGAGCCGCAGAAACTTAACACTTTACATGACTATGCAGTGCCTCCAAACTCTTCAAGATTGTCACCTAGGATAAATCAAGATCTATGACGCTGAATTCTAACTCATGGGAGAAAGCCAAGGTTAATTTCTAAACAGCATTACACACAGAAACAATGCACTGGAAAATTCACGAAAAAAAGCAGGAAAGTTCATGATATAAACTCCAGAAAAAAAGGAGTTGGCATTAATTTATTAAAAGAATTGTATTGAGAAAATCTCTTTTGGTCGAATTTACATTAGCCTCGGTAATCAATACTTGTGGAGCTGGCTACAATAGTGAAATGCAAATTTGTACGGAGTAAGCAGCCAGTTCACGCTGCATCAGAGGATGCTACAGCGAGGGAGACTAATGTAGCAATCAGAAGTGCTGCGCTACCTGCCAAACACATCCAAAGAAGATATGCCACTGACAAAGCAACAAACACAAGCCAAATCATTTCCCTCTGCATATTCATATTTGTCACAGGGGAAATACTTTTCTTCTGAAATGCTTCTTAAATTCAAATCTAAATATCCACATAATATTTGGCAGGTAGCACAACTGTGGAACAAACTGACTACTTTGTGGATATAAAACCAATAGTTACATGTAAGGTTAGATTTTCAGAGGACATGATTTGTTGTTACTATTGAAACATTTTGAGAGCCACAGGAGCGCATAGCCATTGCTTTTAAAGCTAGACCACAGGGGATATGTATGGCAAACTATATACAAAATTGCACATTACATTGGAATTACACATTAAATTGGAAGAATGCAGATGATTCAAAGAAGAGTAAAACTTGCGTGCTTTCTCTGCTGTGGCCCTTACCAAAAAAAAAAAGATAACTTTTAACAGACATAACTAAAATATTTTTCCAAGGAAATCAGAATACAAGTCAGACTAAGAAAAACAGCTTGCAGAATATTCAGCTGACGTTAGATGTATTCAAGTAGGTGTGGCCAGATGTAATTGGATAATTAAGGAAATAGACAAAATAACCTCCAATTACTATCTTTAAGAAGTCATGACAGACAGATAATATCTTAAGGACTGGAAAGGGACTACCAAATTCTCTATCTCCAAACTAATGGGGAGAAAAGAGGACTCAGTGAAACACAGATCTAATCAGCCTAGTTTCAAATCTTGAAATATACTGGAAAACTTATTAAAGGTTCAATTTGTGAGTGTCCAAAAGATAATGAGATGATAAACAACAACCAACATGATTTTGTCAAGAAAATGAATATGAAACCACTCTAGTTTCATTAAATAGCTTATTAGATAAGAACAAAAGAAAAATATGCGATATAGCATGATTTTAATAAGATTTCTGACATTATCTAGCATGATGTTTCTTAATGTAATGAAATAAGAATAAGAAGTAATAACTCCAAGATGAATGAATAATTGGTTCAAAATTGGATTTCAAATTGGCTTTTACCTATGGTCACTTTTAAAATATTATGCACAGTCCTAAACAAGTCTGATCTGGGTTTCATTCTACTCAGAAATACATATTTAAATAGGAGGCTGGGCATGTAATGTGCTGCTTAGCTGGCCTAGAAATTTCAAACGTTCTACTGAAATCCCAGCAAATGAGATTCACTGTATTTTCTCTTTCTGGAAAATTAGGCGCCTCTTAGATGAAATACAGCAAATTAGTTTGGACTGATCTGATTTCATAAAACAATATTGCATTTAATCCCATTTTCCATTTATCTCCATGTCTTAATTATTCTTCTCTTCCAAATTTGTTCAAAAGCTTTTCATTATACTTAGGTTAAACTGGCGGATCTCTAGTTTTCAAGATTACATTTTTCCTTCTCAGATATTACTGTAATGCTGTTCTCGCCACTGTACCATCTCCAGTTTGACAGATTCAATAAAATTTCTTGCTGCCAACTTTGAAACTTTATGTATTAGTTCTTTCCAGGACTATGCAATGCACATCATTTTTTCCCTCCAGACTGAGCATAGGAACTTTACTTCCACCTAAAATGGACAGGCACATTCATCACTCGGGTTCTAGAAACTACAGGGGAGATGATGGATGCTGATGCCAACCTTACTTTTGAGGCCATGCTTCTCCTAGCAGCCTGTTCTCTAACTTCTCCAGACATGAACTCAGCCCATGCTGAGCAGTAACCAGGTTTCCTTTTATTCAAGCAATTTGTCAAGAACCATGTCAATGGCTTCTTGCAGGCTGAACAGCCACTGACACGCAGCTCTCTAGAAAGTGGAAGTTCAGTTGGAGACTCCACATAAAACCAAGCACCTATGAGTATTCTCAGACTGTCAGCCCTTTGATTGCTTTGATTAATCAGGCCTCTCATTACTATCCATTTCAGTCCAGTTTCCCATATCTGGCCTCTTTATCAGAAACGATCCTTCTTGGTATTATGGGCTGACATAAGTTACTACATTGACAGTCACTTACAGTTAGTTAGAGCCAAACCTACACCTGGTATTTCTCTCTTCTACAGAAATTTTATCTTCATGGATCCTATCCTGGAGGCCTATTGCAGACTTTTAGTATTGCCATCCCCAAAGCAATCTGAACCAGAGAAATTCTGTTTTACCTGTGTTATCACTTATCCCTAATCCCTCCAGTTTGTTGCATGATTAATATAGAAAGCTACCTATCATGCGTATCTTTATTCCTACCTTTCCCAAATCATTCTTACTTTGTGTCTTAGTCAACCTTCTTTTCTGCCATATTTCTGACACCCCTGTAATATCCCGTTTCACTTCATTCACTGGTAATGTTCTGTTTTGTTGCATTGCGTTAATGTGCGTCAGTGTCTTTTCTCTGTATATGTCCAGTCTGGTAACTAGGCAAACAATCTTTCACTGTTTATATTCCTCACCACACTCAAGAACAGTGCTTTCATTTTTCTTTTCCTTTCTTGGAGGACTACTCCCTTTCTTCCCTTCTTCAGCTCTGTCTGATCCCACTCTCTCCCTCATTCATGAAAATTCTTCACTTTTATTTTTTTCTTTCTTCATCTGTTCTGTGATTCTGGGTTTCATTTGTACCCATCCTCCTTCTCGGGTTAGTCTTCACCCCGATATGTACCCTGTTAGCACCTGTTCTAGGCGGTGCTCAGCTGATCAGCACTGCTGGATAACACAGCCTGTGGGTTTTTTCATCCTCTCATCTTTGTTCTTTCTCCTCTCTGCATCATCTTCATTTATAATATACATTACTGCACTCATCTCTTTTAACACTTCCAAAATATTTTGACTTCCCTCACTTAAAATATAACTTATTGAAGATCTCCTGCCAAAACACGGTTCATATATAATATTGAGAGTATTCTCCCTTCTAAAACCTCTGTTAACATCTTGGAAGAAATTTTCTTCAAGAAAAATCATGCTGATTATGCAATACTTACTGTCCTCTGCTGCTTGAGCCTTACAATCCTAGAATTAACTTTTTCTATAATTCTCAGCTTCTTGGTTAATCAAGCACAAATTTTTTACTGCAGAATAAAGCAAATTGAAATTCTCCCAGTTACTGATGTGCCTGATCTACTATTACTTCCCTCTCCATGCATACTAGATCATGGATTGTATTAATTCTAATGCCTAATTGTAATACAGAATACCACTAGTAATTTTTGAATGTAATTCTACAGCACTGGTAGCATATATTTTCCATTGTTGGCAGAGATAGACAAATTTTTAAAAGGAATTTATTGAAACAATATTGCTTTATATGTACAGGTATAATAATTATTTTATTCTTTGCTTTCAAAGCAGCAGCCACAGAAAAGAATAGATCCTGTTTTCAAAGATGCTTTCAGGGCTGGGAACCAAAATCCCATTTGACTTATACCAAAGACTCAGTCATTTTCTGTGAGGCTTTAACAGCCAAGGTCTTGGCCTCACGATGGATGTCGGTGCTGAACATGGATTTAGGCAGGATTTCAGAGCACAGCTTCAAATCCATGATTTTGAGAATTCCGCGCTTAAATGCTGCCTAACTCTGCAGTTGCCAAAGCTCCATAATGCCTGAGGTTTTAATTTGTAAATTCCCAAGCACACGAAGCTCTGCCACTGCTCATTTCCAGGACGATATCTTTCTTGACTAATTTGACCTCTTTGCTGCCTAATATATGCCTGTACACTAGATGGAGCACAAGTTTGGTAATACCTACTGGTCTCTGCTTGTGATCTCCATACTGAAAGGGAGAAGATTACTTATTCCAAGAACATACACATAAGAAGACCAGGTTATCACAGCACACTGCATTTCACTTGATGGATGCACACTCTTGGAATGTCTATTATAAATGGCTATTTCCTAATTCAGAGCTCGTTACACCCCTGTGTAGAAGAATCCTATGTTGGACTTTATTTTGGCAAAGAGAAATAATTGAACTTCAAGTTAAAAGACTGCTGAAACAGGGCGTGGTTCTTTCATATTTTGCGCAAATCACTGAAATCTGACCAAGTCATCTAGGCTAACATAAGCATTAAAAAATTACTCTAATAGGTGAAATAAAATTTTACCAAATTCTAAGGTTCTATTTGCCTTACCAGGCTGCTTACACCAAGTCAGGATATACTCTGTTCCGTCAAAACTAGGATGTTGTACAGTCAGGGATAAATCTAGAGAAGGCAGGTTGATAGAGAGGGCTTTCACCTGGAAAGGTGGAAACCTATGAATCCACTCCACAGACCTTCTTTAATTTTTAATCAAGTGAATGTACAATGTCAAGTATATCAACAGTCACGGAATACAGCCTAGATCAAGCCTGCAGTAACTCACACTGGGAAACCCAGACTGGTAGCACTAAATAATATGCGATACAACACCACTAGCCAAATGAAGGAGAAAACCTGACTTTGAAATGGAAAATGCAAGCCTTCCATAGCCTCTTCAGTCATATATCTCTGACGCTTTTATTTCAAACCCAAGGCCAAGCTTATTAGCAGTGGGAGGCACCAGAATGAAAGAGCTAGTACCTGATCCTGGTGGCTAAAGCAGGCTACTCCCAGGAGCTGGACAGTCATATGCCATGGCAGTAAAAACTGAGTTGTCCGTAAAGCAGAAGGAAGCGCCAAAACAATCTTCCAGGATTTCAACACAGCAGTTTTAGGCCTAGAAAATGGAAATGCTAATGGATTTCAGAAAATTACAAAATATGTTACTCCTATTCAGCATTCGAGTGTTGAGGTCTATTTATTCCACATTGGACTGGAAGAGTAGAAGGGAACATAAACAAGGAATAACTCCTGTTGCTAATCTATGTGAGACTTTTGAGAAGAGTTTAAGATAAAGATTTATGTTCATCTCTGGGTTTTCAAACAGTCAAAAGAAGTGTAGAAATTAAGTCTAGAGATAGTCACGCTTACTGTTGCCTACATTATACTAGTCAAATTGCAGTCTGCAGTGTATGAAGGAAATCAATGGGAAGGTATAGGGAAGGTATATAATCTGACTGTGGGGGTTCATGAAGTGACATGTATATAACTCTTGCTCAACTGCCTTGATTTCTCTCTTCCTTCTCTCCTCTTTTCTCTTGCCTTTCTCGCCTTTTTTCTATTCTTCAAGATATCATACTTTGAAACAAAGTTTTTGGCATAATAGCACTTGTAAAGTGCATGATGGCTTTTTAGGAATTCTCCAGTTTGGACCTGGTTCATGGGATGCTGTTGTGCTCTCAGAGAAGGCAGAAAGCAAGTTGCAAGGGCAGAAAATGTTGCATCTTCCTGGCCTTACAAGTGGTGGCAAGTTAGACAGGAGCAATCATTGTTACCCAACTATCTGATTGCCCTCAAGGGTACATTGGGTGAAAGGACTAATGTGATTCTCTGATAAATAACGAGAAAATACTGGATTTGTGTATATATATTACATCAGTAGTTTAGCAGCAGTACCGCTGTTACTAAAATATTATGTCTATTGCTGCCATATAGGATTGAAGAAGAACTAAAGAATGGAGAGCGTTCAGGATGATTGAAGGATTGGAAAACATTGCCTGTAATGAAATCTTCAAAGGTCTGAATCCATTTAGTTCAAAAAAAAAAAAAAAAAGAGATTTGATTATGGGTTGTAAATTCTAATTTGGGTAACAATCTGATTTTAGCTGGCTCATCAACCTTGTAGATAAAGATAAAAGAAGATCCAGTGACTGCAAATTGAAGCAAGGAAAGTTCAGATTCAGAAATAAAAGAAGGTGAGAATTTTAAGAGGGATAATTAACCACTGATATAACCAAACAAGATTTTTGTTAGGTATATTGTTAGGTTGTTGGGTTTTGTTTGCTTTTTTATCTTTCTTTTATAAAAGGAATATTTAATTTAATAAAATTTATTCAGGAAAGCCTTATGGCATGTATTATTCAAGAGTGTAGAATAGATGATGGTGATGATGATAATAATAATAATACAGAGCTAACATCCATTCTGAGTAGAAGCCAAAGCTTATTTAATCCACAAGTATTTTGCTACTGGCTTGATTTCATTGTTACTTTTGATTATATTAAAACCGCACCAAATTTACTGATAAAATAAGCATACACAAACCCTACCTGAGGCGAAAGATGTTATTTCTGAAACAATTAAAGGAAAGGAGGAAGCATTAGCTGAATATGATTGAAATCCTGCCATCGGTAACTCCGTTTTCAGAGCAGTGTAGCACAATTGTGCCAGGGCAACTGCCCACGGCCCAAGCTCATGCAAGGGATCCAGTCAAAGACAGCACGCCAGGAATAAAGGGTTTGTTGGGACTTTTTTAAGCCAAATTTCCATGCACCTGTCTACAGTACAGCACCACAAATGGTTAAACTGGCACAACTGTAAACACAGCTGATTATGCCAGTAGAGCATGATAATTGTCAAATCTGGCTTTGACAGAGGGGAACAGGAACTACCAAAGCCAACTTCACTACCAAAAGTTGCATCTCATGTAACTATCTCCTAAAGCAGGTTACTGGACAGAAGAGGACAATAGTGATACATTCACCCTTTGCTGCCAGGGTTGTTAAGACAGTAGATTTTTTTCTCATGCAGTATATTTGAAATGTACTCCTTGGACTTCTTAATGAAAGAGTGAGAACTGAAGTGCTTTTACCACAGAATAGTTTTGATGCAAACCACCATCCCACATCACATTTGCTTATAGCTATACTTCACATTTCCAGTCTCTAAAGGAAATAATAGACAGTCTTAACAGCATTCTTCTGTTTGAAGTTCAGCCTCTCCCATACACTGCACGTTACACCCAGTAGCCATCACGGAGGGAGAGCAGGACCATGTTTTTCTTAGCGTTTGAGTCTCCGTGAGCTGCTGAGTCAGAATCACCTTGCTTGGAGATGTGCCTTCCTCACACATTAGTCCTTTGCTCAGAGCACTAGAGCCATTTCAAAAATATTTGATTCTCAACAAGGCAGCACAAGTTTTGAGCAATATTCCCATAGCACTTACACTGTGGTTCAAAACAGCATCCATACATAGTTATATCTTTAAAAGATAATTTATTTTTAGCATACAGCCCAGAGCTACTTTTATTGCCCATATTTCATATTGCATTTGTCTTTGATTTGTGCTGTGGAGAAGCCCTAGTTAATGCAAAGTTCATCTAACTTTTTTTTTTTAGTATTTTTGAACTGACATACTATTTTTAGGCAAGATTATTTATTCCCTCATCTAGCTACGATATTTTGATCTGCTGCTAACAAGCCTCAAGCCATCTTTAATATGTCATGTCCTGAAAAAAAGAGGAGAGAAACTGGAAAGGAGACATAGCTGTACATTCTTTATATCTGCACAACACATACAGGGTACAGAAACTCAGCTAAAAAGGCTGGTAAGCTTCCAGGTAGATAGCATGGTAGCCAAAAAGTCATCCTCAATAGCTTCTTGTTAAGCTTTAGGTGGAGTGTCACAGCAGTTTAAGAACCTGCCAGAACAAGCAGTCCCATCATTGCCCCCAACCCTGGTGAATTACTCCAACTACCTCGTCTGTGATCACCCAAGCTTTTGTATCCGAGATGGAAACAAGGTCCAGCAAGATCCTCACCTTGGTGGGATCAGCTGGATTAGGTCCCTACTTTTGTTGGCTGGGTGACTGCTGATGCTGTCACAAGAGAATGGGAACATGCATCTCAGAGGGAGAGAGAAGTTGTTCAAGCTGCCTGACAAATGAACTCACACCTTCTCCATGTGTAATGAATGCTTTTCTACTAAGAAATTAGGACATATTCAGTCTGTATGAGCTGATGCAGAATCACTAGCACCTATGTTCTTACAGAGCATCTACTAGGTTTTATAACAGATAGCGTTAAAACCAAACTATTTAATGACAGATAGTCTTAGATTTAAAACCAAACTGCCGCGGAAAATTTCTCCTGCACAGACCTGGCTTCAACAACCCCGAACCCAGCAACTTCTCCATTCACTCCCTCCTCACCATTGTGACCCTGTAGCCAAATACGGTATTGCCATTGCTAAGTTAGAGGCCATAAGGACTGAGGCTTGCCAGGTCCACTTTTGCTTATCTTTTTGTGGTACAGCCATGGTTTTGTACAGATATCTGTAGTGAGCAGTTATTCTGTGTAGAATGAGATATTTACAACTCTAACACAATGATGTCGTGTAGAGAAATAAAAGCCTGCTACAATAGCAGAGATCTTGAGAAGCAGAGAGGCAGGATGCGGCATAGAAGAGTGTGAGTCTGGGACAATAAGAGATGGGGCACAGGCTGGCACCGGGGTGCCCGCGGCTGTAAACCACTCGCCCGCAGGCAAAGCAATGCAGACCCAGAGCTGGACAAAGCTGGTCTTAATGGTAACAAAGGGAAGAAAACAATAGTATCTAACATAAAGAGCACCATAGATATTAAGTTTGGATGTAACACGGAGCAATGAACGTGGAAAAGGTGCAAATGTGTGGTAGTAAATGTATAAAAATGGGTATAGTAAGGAGAAAGAAGCCAGAAACATCATCACCGGATCTGTCTCAGAGAAGGAGTCTGGAGATTGACGGCTTACAATCTTATCCTCTCCATCATCACAAAGCTGCTGACTGTAAGTTCAGAGGAGAAATGCAAGCGTGAGCATTCCCCGGGAAAAGCATAGAAAACTGAAAACTGTGTTTTAACATTTTAATTGCATTATTACTATTACTGAGACCTTTTCTGTATAGAAGCATTCTAATTCTATTATTACCCTCTACTTAATGTAACAAATAGATCCAGAGTAATAATGACACTTACATTAGACTGTTAAGATTTCCATTACACTACCAATAAATTATTGGCTTTATACATATGTAGCGTGGTTCCTCTTTGCCCATAAACAAAATTTTGAGTGTTACACCCCCTCCTCCTCAGTTGCACTTGTTGAGGTTTGTGAACAGCAACTGCTCTGCGAACCGGGCAGTGGCCCTGGTGATGGAGTGGAGCCACAGTCAAAATAACTCTGAAAGAAAACCCAGCAATCATACAATGAAAACCACTTTTTTGTTCCTGGTTATCAGCTCCTTACCTGGTCCACCACATGCTCCACAGAAGTTACGCTGCCGTAATGAAGAGTGGTACAAGAACGAAGCAAGCAGAGATGGGCACACCTTAAACCAATGCTGTTACCAACAGAACTGCAGCCAGAGGGGCTGCTCTGGCTGCAGAAAAGAGCTGAGAAGGCTTAACAGTCCCAGGTGCTCCAGCAAAAGGCTGAAGATAACATGTATGCAATTTAGTTATGTCATTTGCGAAATAATATCTTTGTATCTCTTTTCTTTTTAAATGAGAGTCTAACCAAAATATAAACCGAAATGACTCAGTTAGATTTTGCATATCTAAAATAACCACAAGTGACAAAGATCAAACCTGGAGGCACAAATATTGAAGACACCTATAAACCTACATAGTGAGATTTCAAATCCACATGCATATATTAAACAGTTAACAATGACTAATTTAAAATTTCTATCCAGATCTGTTTTGTATCAAAGACAGCTCTCAGTGTTACCTATGAAACACCAAAGGGCCCATGTTGTGGTCTCTCAGAATGAGCGGAGATGACTGTGCCATGAGAGAAATCATGTTGCATAGCTGAGACAGGGACAGGATGCAGAGATGTAAGGGTCAATAATGGTTTTACAAATCTGGGAGGGCAAAGATGCTTAAATTGCTTTGATATTGAACAACCTCTTGTCATAGGAGAAGCATTTTAAAACATCACCAGAAAAAAATATGGGTTTTAATGAACTTCAGATTTCCACCATTTTACAAAATAAAGGCTAAAAAATCATAGATTTTTTCCTTATTTTTTGTTGAACCAGAATTTTTCAATTATTTAGAGAAATTGCTTTTGAAATTTAAGAGAAAAAATATTTTTGAAATTGTGTATCATATTTTTTCATTACATTTCTACATGAAATACCCTTGACATTTTTCAATACCTTCTCTTTGGTAAGAATCAGAATCAACTTTTTCAGGAGAGAAAGAACAGAGCTTTATGAACTGCATAAGCTCTCTGAACAGCTTGTTAAGTCTATTGTGACTGAGATGAGTAAATCATTATTTTACAAATTGGTGTTTATTGGTTCTGAAATATCCACAAATTTGTCTCAATTAAAAATAAATAAATGTCTTTGTCAAGTTCATATAATTCCTTCCAGACTGTAATTTGTACCATCTTCTCTTTGGATTTCAGGACTTTACATTGGCTTCTGCATCTGTTGTTCAAGATCCTCCTTGACTTGTACAAAATATTTCTTATGCTTCTCTTAAACTCTTCATGATGCTATTGACTGCAAAGTATTCTTGACTCCAGCTCAACTGGGTAATTAAAAAAATCTCAGTTTACACATGTGAAATGTCTCATTGAACACAGTTCTTCAGTGTGGATCTGTACTTAAAAGCTTGAGTGAATTTGGTCTTAGAGAATGTTTCTTCTGTCAGAACAGGTCTCCCTTAGTAAATTATGTCTTCATCGCTCATTTATCTGGTTCTGGTCCCCTTCAAAGAAGTGAGTGTTACTTTCTGATTCAGAACTAGATCTCAGTACTTGGACTTCAAAACATGCTCATTTGAAGAAGTAAGTAATGCCTATGTCATGAAATAGGACATTTATTGTCAGGTTTAAGATGTTTCATTAGGGGTACAGCTTGTTCCAAGGAAAAATAAAATAAAATAGTCACTGTAGCACTGAGCACCGTAATGTCATGAAGTTTATGTTCTTTGGCTCCTTATCCTCAGAGAAATTCAAAGTGGTGCCAATAATAAGAACTGTGTCAGCAAAGAGCCACCTAAAGGTAATAGGACCCACAGGAGATAGAGGTATCTTATAAATCCCATCTGACCCCAGAGCACCTTACAAGCTCCTTACTTGGATAGCTAACTCAGCTCCAACCAGAGCTACTGTCCGCTTGGTACTCACAGACATGCGCCAGCAGTCCCCCTTCAGCATGGAGTCGATGAAGTACCTGAATCAAAAATTGCTAGACTTGAGAGAGCATATGCTTTCCTAGCTCTGATGTGTGTCCAAGAAATTAAGAATTGTCCCCCGCTGCAAATACTGCACTGGGCTATGTGGCACTTAGATCTGAGCTGGTACAGCCATTCCTACCTTCTCTTAGAGCACGAAGGGTGGAAGTGGCTTCCCATGCTTTGCCCTTCTGAAAAGGGCAGTCCCACTCATGCCCCCACCACAGCCACATGTTCCTTCTGCAACCTTGTCCCTGGAAAAACATTCATGTGTGTGCACTGAGCCCTGTAACTAGGTGATAACCCAGGAAAAATAAAGATAATTTTTCAGTTATGCGGTTTTATGACTGGTTAAGAGCCAGGTCCAATTCCACCCACATCATGAGAGGACTCACATCTGCAAGCTCCAGAATTCAAGAGTGCAAATAGTCTGAGGTGGGGAACAAATTCTGCTCTGTTGAAACTGTAACAGATTATATCTTTTCATTTTTGAGATTTACCAGCTCTAACTTGACTTTCAGAATCAAGGAAAGTGAAGGTTTCTCCCAGGATCAAATCTATCACACCAATGGATCCCATTCAGCAGGAGCACATTACTAAGGCTTGATGGGGGACCCACATGCCAACTCAAAGATCTCCTCTGCAGTACCCTTCTCTGCAGTTCTCACATGCCTGTTTGTCTTCAACCTCACCTTCACTTTTTAGGGCAATCCTTCTTTCAGTGTTCCAGGCTGGAATAAATCTTAAATCTCCACATGTATAATCTAGCTACGCGTCTGCCCCAGACATAATTTCTATCTTTTCTTCTAGAAGGAGTGGACATTAGTGGTTGGAATCAAAAACGCTTACTTTCTTGCATGTATCTACTTATCTGCCTGTAACTGCAATCTAGAGATGCCCTTATTCCTTTCCTTAAGTCTTGACCCATCCTATCTTCAGAAGATGTAACATTTGGTAGCATTCTTGTCATGTAACATAGCGCGTAACCATTTATTCACTTTAGATGATCATTTTAGCATGTGATTTTTTTAGTGATTCTGTATCATTAAAGCCAGCAAACACAATCAAAAACAGAAATTCTACAAATTCAAAATTCCTTTCAAGCATAATTTTATCATTTGGGGAAATAATGTTGTAGTATATATGAGGTTTCACAACTGCTCAGCTGAGATATTGATTAAAATGTGACTGGTTTAAGTATACAATTATTGATTTGGCATCCCTGGATCATAGAAAAGTAGTATAGGTCCTATCCTGAGACCTTGTATTTAAATTCTGTACAGAGTCAGATGGCATATAGGTCTGGAAGCTGCAGTTATTAAAATGATAAATGAGATATTTACACGTGACGTGTAATGTCTCAGTACTACACGAATAAGAATACTGATTTCCTTTTTGCGCTGAAGTCTAATAAACTGTAATCATTCTAAGAAAGTTTCTAAACATTTTCAATGATCACACGTGAACACTGTTAACTGTAGTTTGCCTTTCAGTGAAAGGATAATCTTACTTTTACAAGTTTTAAGACAAGATTATAAACAAGTAGATACCTATGAATTATCATTTGAAGATCTACCTTCTCTAATCTGCTCAACATAATGAAAATATTTCCATTTCTGCTGAAAACAGTTTCAGCAACTTTTAAACCAGGCTTTAATAATGGTCATTTTATATCACTACTAAAATATGGATTTAATATGGTACATTCTGCACAAGCCAAAACCCGCATTCGAGTATTTTCATCACTCCTGTAATTGCTATGGATCTTCACTAATACTTAAAGCTATCATTAAAACCACTAATTTTAATGATACAGCTTATAGGCTATAAATTAGGCTCTTCCTCCAGTGTTTAATCAAATCCTAGAAGAGTAGCTGGATCTGCATTTCCTGAATTCCTTTAATGTTATAATAAAGTAATTTGAAACGATTATTATATCAAATACTATTTTGCACTTCTGTACCTCCTTGTATACAAACACTGCAGTGCACTGCAGAAAAAAAAATGTTACACTTGGAAATGTCCCATTATTGCCCATGATTACTCATCATTATCGGAGAAACTTCAGTCCTATAGGTAATAACATCAAATGTGTCTGTCTGAGATCGGATGCGTGCAGTATAATTTTCAAATATGATTTCTAACTCCATGTAAAGGTGAGCTTTGATTCTCAAGACTGCTGAACAACCCTAGCTTAAGTTATACTTTTTTCAACTCCTCTGAGAAATCAAGGTGAAAAGTGTGAACATTTTCACCTAAGTGACGTGCCGAAGATCACCAGGGAATGTAGTGGCATTGATAGTACAAACCGGATCTTCCCGATTCCATTTTTGCCATCAGCTATCATGAACTATAATAGGTCCTGCATTCATTTTTTCAATGTTTCTTTTTCAGAATGTATGTTCATGCTCTTTAAGGCTTCTCATTCAAGAATATTTCTGATCTGGAATCATAATAGTTGCTAACTCGTTTTTATGAATTTGTTTTTATCCCTTATTTTAAACTAGATTTTCAGATCTTGAAAATACATCTTTCCTCAACGAATTGCAAACCTCAGTGTATGCACAAAACCAATTTATTTCCTTTGTAACTGCCCTTTTAGCATAGAAAAGAGAATTGATATTAACATTGAATCACTTACCGTGCAGCACTACTTTTAAAAGCCCTGAGAACCACATCGGTAACTTCGTGTTCTGATCATTAACATCAATTACTGTTCAACTGACCACAGAAAATAAGGATCTTGACACACCCTCATGCAGGAGATGAATAAAAGCATCTCTCAACATATTATTCATAGGCATAGTGTCTATTTTTATTAGGATCCTTGGAATGTGATGCAATCACAGACAAAGAATGGGCTATTGACTGCAATAGTAACACTTCCTATATCATGATGGTCTTCACAAATTTGCCACCAAAGGTAAATAGTGCAGACTGGGATAGGTTAATTTACAACAGTAGCAAGGCATTGTGCTTTGACTTTTGAGCTGTTCACAAACAATGGCGTAAGAGCCATGTTTTGCTGTTTTTGAGTAGCTTCTAGCTTGTGTGGATGAATTGTTGCTATTTTTTCACCTGATGTTTCTTCTTTGCACAGTACAGAACAAAATCCAAAGCCCATGGGAGTTATTTTTTTCTTTAACTTCCCATTATCAGTAGTGAACATTAACAACTCTCGTCTGGGTTATTAAAAGAAAGTCAGGAGCTACATAACCATGGAAACACAACTTCCAACCCCCTCAAGCACATGACTGCTCCAAGCCATGACAGGCTAAGCCCTGGCAGCAGGAGGGCCCAATCCAGTGGATCTGATGACAATCTGGGCATTAAATTTTGTTCAAACTTATATTCAGTGGAGTTATCATCATGAACTATGGCTTTTTAAAGGAAAAAAACAAACACCTGAAAGATAAAGCAGTTTTTCCATTAACTTGAATGAGCTTTATGTGTTTTTTGCACTTTTGTTAATTTGTGACAGCACCCTGGGACCTGACCATGGACCTGTTTTGTTTTAGGCATTTGCAAAAACACACAGTGGGAGATGGTTCTGGTTCTGACGAGCTTATACACCATCAGAAAACCAAGTTGCTTTACTGAGTCAATGCCTAACTGATCCTAAGGATACACAGAAAATCTGCGCTGGAGTCAAAAGTTGAATCTCCATTTCCCATGTACCACCGTTGCCTCAGCAACAAAACCCTACATTCTTCCTAAAAGACACGTGCATCTCCTGTTCTGCTGATCCGGTGCTTTTCACAAGAACAGATTTCACTACAAATTTAAAAACTGCCACTATCACATTCTTTTCACTCCTCCATAAGGGAAGACTACAACCAAAGATCTTCACAAATGTCTCAGAAACAGCTGTTATCTTTGCATGCCAGGTACCCAGGATGGTGACAGAAAAGGTGTTGAAACAATGTGTTATTTCAACAGTTCCTCTGTTGTTAAACCTGCGTTTCAACATTTTGCTCCTTGGGAAGTTCAGCTTTCATCAAGCATTATTATTCCTGAGAGACCACGCTGTGAAAGGCTGTTTCCAGAATTCAGGCATCTTCAATACCCAGAACTAGAGAGAGGCATCTTGTTTAGAAATAGCTTCAAAGTTTTTTGCTCCTGTTGAAGCTATTCCTAATGTACTCAACACAGCAAAATTAGCCTTCAAAGTGCTCCCTAGTCCCAGCACATCCCAAGCTTTGGGAGGGACTACACTATGTGGCCCTGCTGCTGGGGACACCAACTGGAGCTGCCCAGTGCATGCCACTGCTTGGGAAGGCAGGACCTCCAGAGGCAAGCTCAGACCACAGCACAACCATTCAGTGGCACCATCAGAAACCCCACTCTTTTTTTTTTCCTTCTAAACAAACCTTCAGCATCGTTTCCAAGAACACTGAAAAGAGCCTGGCCCCATCCTCCTGACACCCATCCTTTAAGTATTTATAAGCATTGATAAGATCCCCCCTCAGTGCTTATAAATACTTAAAGCGTGGGTGTCAGGAGGATGGGGCCAGGCTCTTTTCAGTGGTGCCTGGCAACAGGACAAGGGGTAACAGGCACAAACTTGAGCATAGGAAGTTCCATCTCAACATGAGGAAGAACTTCTTTACTTTGATGGTGCCAGAGCACTGGAACAGGCTGCCCACAGAGGTGATGGAGTCTGCCTCTCTGGAGACATTCCAAACCCACCTGGATGCGTTCCTGTCCAGCCTGCTCTGGGTGACCCTGCTCTGGCAGGGGGTTGGACTAGATGATCTCCAGAGGTCCCTTTCAACCCCTACCATTCTGTGATTCTGTGATTCTGTAACAGATTGCAGAGTATACATATCATTTATTAAATAATCTTCAAAGACACGTGCAAAGTTACTCCTTGGGGAACGAAAAGAACTGCACATGATGGTAGTTAATCATGTTGCTTACAACACTTTCCAAAGGCTTTGGTAGTACAGTGGTGAGAGCTATACACAAACCAGAGCAGAATATTGACACTGTTGTTTTAAATGGAGACATCCCAGTACCCAGCCACTTCTGCACGAGTGCTCCCAGCAGGCTTCAGCAGAAGGGGTGATTTTGAGGATTGGGAGATTCCATTTCCTGAGTCCTATCTGCTTTCTGTGCTGTCAGGAGAGAAATGCCGAGATCCAACTTGGTGTCTGCATGACTGTCTCATCATCAGGGTTCTCTAAGGGAATGTCCTCCTTAAAGTCTGGTTAAGGCTTTCCTTCCTGGGATGTACATATATGTGTGAGCTTACTGGTCACATTCCTTCCAAGCAGAATCCCACTCGCCCATAGAAGTTCCTAACATAAGTATTACCTCACTAAAATGGTAAAC
The DNA here is from genome assembly GCA_013396915.1 of Stercorarius parasiticus. Classification (NCBI taxonomy): domain Eukaryota; kingdom Metazoa; phylum Chordata; class Aves; order Charadriiformes; family Stercorariidae; genus Stercorarius; species Stercorarius parasiticus. The sequence continues at coordinate 706,491 of VWZL01003390.1, read as the reverse complement.
ACTTGGCCCTGGGGCAGCCCATGATGCCTAAAATATCTGCCTCATATTTCTGCTGCTGAAAACCTGCAGAGGGAAAGGCACTTGGCCTAAAGTGAAGTGCCCACACAGAGCACAAGAAATCGGTAAGAAATGTCAAGGTTGTTCATCCACTTGTCATCCAGACTACTCAGCCCTCTCGAAGGACAAGAACTTAATGGACCAGGACTGCTGCTCTGTGTCTTTTGCATTTTAGTCCAGTAATTAAAGCAGTGACCCAAGAAGTGAAAATCCTGAATCCACAGCACTGAATATTATTCGAGGAGCACAGGTAGTCTTTTCCATCAGCTTGCTTTGTCCTGCTCCTGTTAAAGCCAAGACACTGACAATCAAGAAATGCCTGGAAGGAGACCAGGCAACTGGGCACCCGCTTTTCCTGTTTGAATATATTTGCTGAAAACAGGAATTGTGTTTATGTAACAAAATCTAACTTCGGCCCCATAAGGACAATGAAATGAAAAGTATAAATGACAATCCTGTGGCAGATCTAATGCAGTGTGAGTCACTCAGCTCCCAAGTACCTGTGACCAGGGCCAAGTGCCAGGTCCTGCACTTGGGCCACAACAACCCCATGCAGCGCTACACGCTTGGGGAAATGTGGCTGGAGAGCTGCCTGGCAGAAAAGGACCTGGGGGTTCTAATTGACAAGCGGCTGAATAGGAGCCATCAGTGTGCCCCGGTGGCCAAGAAAGCCAATGGCATCCTGGCTTGTATTAGAAACAGTGTGACCAGCAGAAGTAGGGAGGTGATTGTCCCCCTGTACTCAGCACTGGTGAGGCCACACCTTGAGTATTGTGTCCAGTTTTGGGCACCTCAATACGAGAGAGATACCGAGGTGCTGGAGCGAGTGCAGAGGAGGGCAACGAAGCTGGTGAAGGGCCTGGAGAATAAATCTTATGAGGAGCGATTGAAGGAGCTGGGACTGTTTAGTTTGAGGAAGAGGAGGCCGAGGGGAGACCTCATCACTTTCTACAACTACTTGAAAGGACATTGTAGAGAGGTTGGTGCTGGTCTCTTCTCACAGGTAATTAGCGATAGAACAAGAGGGAATGGCTTCAAGCTGCAACAGGGTAGATTTAGACTGGACACTAGGAAAAAATTCTTCACAGAAAGAGTGGTCAGACACTGGAATAGGCTGCCCAGGGAGGTGGTGGAGTCACCATCCCTGAATGTGTTTAAGAGTCGTTTAGATGTGATGTTAGGGGATATGGTGTAGAGGAGAACTTTGTAGAGTGGGGTTGACGGTTGGACTCGATGATCGCACGGGTCTTTTCCAACCTAAATGATTCTATGATTCTATGACCTTTCCCACTGCTGCAGACAGGCTTGCTCCAGTGTCAGCGCCAGCAGGACATGCCATTCCCACCTCAGCCAGCTGAAGAAATGCCCTGGACACACCAGTCGGAGTGCAAGAACACTTTCCTCTCATAAAATTAAAATGTCAGATTTAAACAAATAGAGTCGCAGCACTGTTAGGAATCAAAATGAGCGGATGTAATTACATCCATCTGCAGGAATACTGTGCCAGGCACTGAAAGGTTTCTGCTCACCACCATGACTGAGCGGGTGAGTGTGAGGAGAGGGAGGAGAGCAGGAGAATTGCGATACCAGGTGTTATGCACCAGGCACTGGAAACAGGGCTTCAGATGTGCGACAGCAATTTCATCAAGTGCCACCACACCTGTTAACTATAACACATTCAGTGCCACTCTTTTTTTTTTTTTTTTTAAACCCCACCAGCTGACTGATGCCATTTCAGCCATTGCTTATTGTTCTACCTTGTCTTAAAATGCCTGCTGGGTCCTCACATACTACATTTCCTGAACTCTTTAGAGGTTGATGAAGGAAGTCTGTCCTCCCTATTCTTCAAAGCATCCACCTCGCTTTTTCTTTGTCATACTGCATAAGCCTTTTACTCCTATTGACTACTAATGATAAGCCAGGTAAATACCCATACTCTAATTAAGTTCATCCCAGCAAACAGTCACAGAAAGCTGTCAGAGTTATTATAAGAATACTGTATTTTTGCTCAACCAAAATGAAACATGAAATAGCCCCTAATGCAAGTTTAAAGCTCCCTGAAGCACAGGCATAGAGTCCAAATTCTTGGTGGACAGCTCTTGATTATTAAACTGTTTTGCGAAAAAATAAAAAGGCAGGGTAGAGGGGAGCACCACTACTAGTTGCAGTAAGATTGGGACTTCCTCTGGGAATTTTGCCACAGATGGGTGCTTGTCTGGCTACAAAGCACCCTCAGGCAGGATAGGGGAGCTCATCTCACTCCTACTACTCTGTGCAACTGAACAATTACATTTAAGCATCAAGGGAACATTTAGGCTAAACAGAAGGGCATGTCTTGGTTATAAGCACCTACAGGGGCAATATTCTTCAAGAATAGACAGACTAGGTTGCTGTTGATTCTTTGAGGGATTTTACAGGTCCGTCATCTAAATTTAGGCAAGATTTAAGTACAGTAAATTTCATTAAAACTAAGGCTTAAAGGAGAAAAACCCATTACAAATATTATTTCCGTTATACTCAGAGCCCTATTGTCTGGAGAGGAACAATAGATATCAGAGAACTTATCTTTGAAAAAAAAAACCAAACTGCAGGAAAATCTGTCTCAGTCATGCTCCGTTATCTCCACAGCCATGTTATGTACATCTTCAGTTGAGAACTCTGGCTGCCTGTGCATTTAGGCATGAGCCTTGAAATACCCTATATATTTGTTAGACTTGACATTTACATCACTTCGGCATTACCCACTTCACCGGGGTCACAGTGCTGTCAGAGCTTGACTTGGCCAGTATTGTTGTATGCTTGCCATCAACACAGTCTGAATTCAGGAACGTCTTATAATCTCAAAATTAAATTATTTACATGCATGCATACTCTTATGTTCATCATACTAATTAATAAAGCTAGGCATCTCAGAAGACTAATTGATTTCTATTTATAAAAACAATGTTATATGGCTTAATATATATATTAGCTTATCTATATATAGCAAAATCTTTGTTTCTTCTTGAATCAGACTGTTGCCACCTGTTTAACTGTTTGTATCTTCATCCGGAGTGCTGCTGCTTTTCTACTGTGTAGGAGTTACTAATATATGGTAATATATCAGGTATCTGACCATCACACAGACAGTAATTCTAGCCCCAGAAAGGTTCTTCCTTCTCCATTTTTATTTCCTATCCATCATAGGACTACACAAGAAGTTAAAAGAGCATCAAACAGCAGAACACATGAGTGCCCAAATGAAAACAGATACAATCATTGCCATCCTGCTCTGTTTCTGTGCAGGGCAAACAATGTTCCTGTTACTCCCAGTGGGAGTGCTGGGTTCTGTTGTTCATTAGGGATGTGTCTGACTCAGCTGCACAGAGCAGCCCTCCAGAAGAACCAAGCAGACCTTACTGGGGTCTTGCTGGTCACAGTGGTGTACCCAAACCTCCACCAATGTCACAGTGGGCATGGCTATGTTTACAGCATGTTAAAAGCACCCTAACTGAAGGACATTTCCAAGAAGCAGAACTTTAAATTAATTTCTACGGATGAGCGGAAATGGGAAAGTATATAATACATCCCTTTTATTCAAGTCATTAGTCACGAAGGTGTCTATGTCATTCCCATGGAGAGCCTCAGTGTCAAAGAGGAAGAAGAAAATGCAATACTGGGACTGGAGGAGCAACGGAAATGCTGGGTATGAAAAATTATCTCTGTATTGCAGTCCACTGCTCCACCACTTCTGAACATAGCTGGGCAGGTGACATGCTATAGCTATCTCATATAAATTCAGCACAGCTGAAGTGCACTTCATCAGCCAGAAGATTGTAGTTCCTGGTTAAGAGTATGGGAATAGTGAGAGTTGGGAGCTCAGATCCCACTTCTTTCCCTGGGGCTAGGATCATGGCATCATGCTACACTAGAAGCAGAAGAGGATGTTGTTATTAGCAGACGCCTCACTGTGTTATCTACAGATGTGGATCAAGGCCCTTTGTGTGCTTGGTACGTGATGAATACACAAAGATTAAAAACAAAACCAAAACGCTTTCAGAACGTGCTTATGCTTAACAGATTTCCAGGCAAAGAGACAAAGTACTTGTCCTCCCTTGAAATATTGGCTGTGCGCTCATTTAATTACCATGTAATCAATTTTAATTGGAATTAGAAATTTGGTTTTGTTCCTAATTCACTGAAATAATTTCTGCTACTACTGATGTAAACAAACAGAAGAAAGAAAAGAACCAAGCCCCAAGTGTGTACTGACGATTGGTGTCCGTTTTTTAGCATTTTTTCTATTCAAACACAACTAGTGGCTCCGTATGCAAAAATTTTATGACCATGAGATAATTTTTGTCATGGCTGCATCAGGTCTTTACTATGATATATATATTCTTCATAGTATTTAGTAACAAATACTCGATTATCAGCCTTCAAAGGTTTTTACAGTGTGTCCTGCCAATAACAATTAAGTTGATATTGACTTCTGAAGAAGTGAATATCCAGATTTATTGACCCAAGAGTTAAATATTAACTGAGGAGATGTCAAGGTCAATATTCTCCTAGAGCAACAATAAATCTTGATGTTCTTCACAATAAAAAAGATGCGCCTAATCCCATGCGTACTGAAATCTGTTGCCTGGATCCCCAATCTCTCTGCTAGGCAAATAAAGGACATTCACAACAGAGGGAAATCTTTGTTATAGGTGAGAATAAAGAGGCAAAGGCACAGCCAGCCATCCCAGAGCCTATTTTCCATGATGTTCTCTAAAGTAAACTGCCTGTTCTCACATATGCCAGGGAAGGTTTCAATCTGTAATGAGAACAACATGGAGAGAACAGGTGGGTGCTTGCCTCAGCTGCAGAGGTTACACTTCCAGATTCATATGCTCAGACTATGACTCTTCATCCAAATTTAGGTGAAGCCACAGAGAGAATTAGATTTATATTTTATACACCAATGAGCTAGGTAACCCATCTCAGACTCGTTTTGAAATGTCCTATTATGAACATTTATGAGAATATATGAACATATAAGAGAAATGTTGAAAATGGAATTAGATGATAGGAGAGAAATTTCTAATGCAAAGATCTCCTTCTTTTCGATGAAAAAAAAAAAAGTAGAGGTTTCATGGAATCCACTAAACAGTAAAAATTAAATTTTCATGCCTGATCCATTATTGTCTTTGCTTTGCAGAGAGTCAGAAAACGTTGGATTTGACTGAAGTTAGATACCAGCATTTATATATCATTTATCTGCGTTATCTGCATGTGTAGTCTCAGTAGGGGTTTATTTTTCCTCAGCTGTAGCTCTTTCAGACTCAGTAGGATTTACTTCGTGGTGAAACAACATTCAAATTGCACCAAGACATGCAATTTAGGGCCTGAGCGACCCACCCAGGTCACTCAGCAGATCAGAAGGCAGGGCAGGAGCCAAATCAGCATGATTTCCAGTCTCATGGATGGAATACATATCCACTAAACTGTTTGAGGTAAGGGTTAAAAAATAATCCGTGAAATTATAAGGTGTCTGGTAAAAGACTTTACATGAAGTTTAACTCTTACCCAAGGTCAGAATTAGAAGGCCGCATTTCATTTTGTTAAGTCAAAACAGCACTAAAGCGGCTGCTTGCTTAGTTACTGTTATGAGATCAAAGTGATCAACGCAATTCCACTGCGAGAAGCAAAGTCATGAACATAGCTTAATTTGATAGATTAAGCATGGTAAATAGATACTTCCACAGATAAACTGATTGTACCATATTAAGCATCAGGCTCTAAGAGAATGGCAAAATGATTCTATGCATAACTTGTGCTTGAGGAGCAAACGACCTGTGGAAAATCCTGACCCAATTAACTTTAGTGCATAGACCGAAAGCAATGTGTTTTGTATGGATGTAAGGATGAATAATGCAAAGATAGAAGAATAAATAGTGCAAGTTATAATGTCAGGGTGGGAAATCGCATTCCGAGAATTGAAAATGTACTTTCAAAAAGCTGTGTGTACATACGTTATCTAGGAACGTACATAGGCCCAATTAGACACAATGAAAATTCTTCTAATTTTTCACACACATATAGCTTGTACAATATATTATAGGATTCACCTTTGCATTAACAAGTTGGGTTTGTTTTTTTTTTGTATGTGTGTTCATTAATCCATTATTTCTCCATACAGTTTCTTTGGAATAAGTTTTATGGAATAAATTCAGATAAGCAAAGTTTTTTGACCAGAGGGGAGTTTACAACCTATATGTCAAAGGGCATGATTCAGTATCAGTTAAAGGAATTTTCAAATACTTATTTGTGCTGCTGCATTTTCTCCTGTGTACGTACGATGTTAAGAATCCATCTCATCATATATTTTTACACTGTTTGACACTAACCATGGGGAAAAAAAGAGAGTAATTTTTTTCTTATTTGCTCAGTCTAGCTTCTGATATTTAAATGCAAATCACCTACGGTTAGCAGGATTGTTATTCTTATCTCCTGAACCTTGTCTTTCTTGTCTCTTTCATTTGTTCTGCTTTAATACATGTGAACTGTCTTTTTTAATTCCTCCAGGGAAGTTCCCACAGGTCTGTTCTAAAAGGCACAGTGGTAAATGTTCTCTTCTTTCAGCTGGGAGAGCCATTCATTTACATTTCAATTCTCATGCTGCTGGAAATTGTGAAAAATAATCAGAAGATTTGTTTATATATCACTGTTTCTCTAAAGTTCAAACCATTATAATAAGAAAATCCTATCCAGTATTCATAGAGAAAAATGTCAAACACAAAGTATGGACATATCAGGTATTCAGGTGACTGAATCTCAAACAATATTGTACTAGGGGAAGGGAACAAAAGCAGTTTTTTAGTTAAATATTTGAGATAATTTAGAAGATGAACAGCAGGCAAAGGTCTGCTAATCACAGCTCTTTTTTTTTTTTTCTTTTTTGTGCTGAAATCCAAAGTTGTAAGACTGTGACTGAGGAGGAAGATAGTGCAGAGAAAATTGTTTGGCTCACTTTTTGACTTAGGAGTGTATTGCCATAACTGAATTCCAATTTCCAGCTAAGAAGATTTTATTGAAAACTGACATTTCTGAACATTTGCAAGATGGAAAATAAACTAGCAATAACATGCACAAGGGAATGAGCCTGATGATAGATTCTTATGAGTATGCCCAGATTGCTTTATAAAAAGTTTAAGAAAACTGTATAGAAGCTAAAGGGATTATTCTTCTTATTACAGACAACAAAAATTTAGGGAATAAATACTGGCTTCTAATTATTTGTTGCTGTTTTTATTCTTTTAATTGAATTTAGTGTTTGGGGAAAATGCTGAATGAGGAAAATTTCTCTACACCCATAAAAATTAAGAGAGCTATAAAGCAGCTTTTCATGCACTGCCCCATAAACGCCTTTCTGCTGTGACCTGACGGAACTACCCCAACAGACCTTCCCGCTCAGGTTTTGGATAGTGTGATGTGACTTTCCATTAGGTGGCCCTGCTTGAGCAGGTTGGTTGGGCCAGGTGACCTCCAGAGGTCCCTTCCAACCTCAACCATTCTGTGGTGCTGTGATGGTGGCTAAATGTGTTGGCAACTTTCTGAGAAGGGTACCTGTCCACTGTAAACTTCTCTGAGCCCATCAGGCTTTGTTCTTATGGATCACAAAACTGTCAAGAGGCAGTAACAAATTTCCCTCCCTCATGACCTGTCAGGTTCAAACCTCAGGACAGGGAAGACATTTAAGCACATGAGTAACTTCAATATGTAAGCAGTGCCATTGAATCAAGCCTACAAGGGTTTCACTTATTTCTTTAATAGGGCTATCTATATGCTTAAAATGATGCGTGTGCATTTGTGTTTTGCCCCAGGCCTCAGCCTTGTCCCGAGTTTCCCCCAGCCCCAGCAGAAGCTGCTGCAGCTCTGCACAGGCACTGGCCATTCGGAGGGCCAGTACCCCGAGTACCAGGGTCCAATGCCTCCGGTATAATTTCTCCCAATTACATTTTTAGGCTGTTTCCTTTCGTTTGATATTTATCATTGCTTAAACTGCAATACCTTTCTAAACAGGTATTCCCTTCACTGTAAGGCTGCAAGTCTCCACTGTAAGAGCTTCGTTCTCCACTGCTGGTCCTTATTGCATATAAAGCCACCAAAATCCTTGCAGCTAAGCAGAGTGGTGACCTCTGCACTCTGAACTATTTTTTTTTGTATCATCAGCTTGTATGGGGTTAGTCTTTGTACGTTCAACATTTCTGCCTATGGCCAGGGTAAATCCTCGAATGCTATTTAAAATCCTTCCATCAGCTTCTTTCTCCTATAGGTTCAGGGACAAACACTTCGACCTGGGTCTTATGACAAATACGACATTTGATTTAAAAGTGAAAAAGGAAATTTGAGAGCGTATTACTACTTCATCTGTGTGTAGGGATTAATAACTCAGTACTAGGATTGACCAGAGAGCCAAGGGTGGTGTCACCCTCTCCCCTACAGGGGCAGCCCATCCTCACTGGGCATTTCCCCGTGACATGGATCAGCCTGGGAAAAACAGTCCAGGAACAAACTGCGGTTCTTAGACCTTAATTCTGCCTCCCGTGGAAGTAGCAAGACCTGGAAGTTCCTTTGTAGTCTGGAAATGTTGATATGAACCTGGTCCCCTGGTTTTTTCTCCATTTTTTTTTTTTCTCTTTTAAAACCAGAGTATCTTCACTGACTCCTGTAACATTGTATCTGAATTGCAAATGATATAACTCAGAAAAAAAATTGTCCTTACTTTCAGTCACACCGGAAGAATTGGCAGTTAATCCCTTTTTCACAGAATAAAGTTATACTTTAGACATTAATTTTGCTCTCGGTTGAACACATATGCTTTGAAAAAATAAATACTAAACAACCCAAAATCTAATATTTTCCGGTCCTTGCCCAATTGCTAATTCATTCTTTACATAATGAAGAGCTGGATAGTACAGAAATTATTATTTCACCATTTCTCTGAGGAAAAATGGGTTATGAAGCATGCTGGAGCATTCTTTAGCTAGGAAAGAAGTCCTCAACTGGGCTTGGATAAAACTAGGATCTGACAAACAAAAGACAATGCTTCATAAAATTTCTACATTTTTTTCCGTCCCAGAAAAATACTTAAAAGGGATTTACGACCTTCCCTTTCCTAAATTGCCCCAAATCCAACTGCATGAAAATTTTTTAATAACATGAAGCAGGCAAAAAGCCAGAAACTTAACACCTCCACCGCAAGTTTTGCTTTAGTGGCAATCTATTTTCCCAGGAATTTGTTCAGATGTCGTAGTAATTGGCAACAGTACAAAACACGTAAATGGATGGGTCAGAGTGCTTATCGGCCACGTTCAGGTTCTAGATGACCTTTTCTCAGTGCCGATGATGTTGACTTTAATCCTATTAGATATTTCTGTTGTGCTGCATTGGTAATAGGTCATTGCTGAACCGTATGGACAGTTTGTATGGGAGAAAGGTTTCCTGTCTGTTTTCATTATATTTATTATAGATAGATGGGCAGTGATTGTGTTCAGATCAGATTTAAGTTTCAGATGAGGCTTACAAAGTTCAGACCTAAGTTATATAGGTTTGGTTTTGATGATGGCCAAATTCTGCAGGCTTACCTTGTAAGATCTCTGCCAGTCCAAATTGGGAAAATTTTGCTCTTATGACGTTCTTCCTATGTCTAAATTAGAACCGGAAGAATCAGGATTTTAGTTTGGACTTGTCCTAAGTGTGACTCCCTAGGAATAGAGGGAAGCTTGAATATATGCATTTCTATTTCCAGCTTCTTCTTGGGCCCCATGAATGTATTTTTCGGAGCCCATTATCATTCAAGCACTTCACATTTACTTGTTTTCTTCAGTGATCTAAAACATGGATTACATTTCCATTCATATGTTAATATTGTGCCAGTTTCTTTGAAGATCAGTTCTAATCTTTCATCCACTTCTGTCCTTGTGTGATCTTTCCATGAGAAAATAAATGTCTGGCTAGTCAAGTACATATTGAAATACAATGCTAATAAAAATGAACTATTGAACTGAAATATGCAACTTTCAGATGTCTTCTTCTTTTCATTTTTTTTTTTTGCAGGACCCTTTCCTGGTCACACACTATCAATTTAGCTAGTAGTCTCAAGAATATTAGGGTTCACTGATTATCTATTACAAACCAGCCATTTCTAAGAACACAAATGTATGAGTCAATTTGTTCAAAAAGCAAGGAAGATTAGTGCCTTACTTCTGAACATTGGCTTAAAAGCAAATTTTGTTTAGATAGAAAAAAAAATACAGTATATTGCTCTAAAGACAAAGTTTTTACAGCATTTTAATACATGACAAGCATAAAGGTAATAACCTACCGTGTCCTTTTTTATGGAAACAATGATTTTTGAGATCTCCAAAGAGGAGGATGGCTTAAATGAATATTTTGCAACCTCTATTCTTTCTATGAATGAAAAGATGAAGTGTAACGATAGCCTAAAGAAATACAACCGGAGAGTTTACTTGGATCAAATCTCTTTATTGGGATCAATACTAGGTCAAGTTACCAGTACTCTCACCGTTACGTCAGAATGATGCTGTATTCCCGTAGCAGCAGAGCACACATTTTATGGCCACTGTACTTCACAGGGACCTGTCAACAGTTTAAGAATAGAGGACATAACAACAGCTCATTTCTAAGAGCAAATTCTGTCAGGGAAGCAAAGCCTACATAGGAAACACAGGATTTAATGAACATAAGAAAGAGTGATAGAATTCCTAATTTGTTATGCTTTCAACTTTAACCAGAAGCCCAGACACCCGGAGACATTTTTACTATATCTTAACTAATTCCTGTCAAGAATATTCACAAACCAGCTATTTCAAAATGAAGACTTCATTGTTTCAGTGCCTCTCTCACTTTACTTCGGGTTAACTGCTTCACAGAATCTTGGCTATTGTTTCATGATGTTACACTGTAACCTTGAAATGAGATGGTCAGGTGAAAGGAAAGCCAGAATTTTATATTATTAAAACTACAATTTTTAAAGTCACAAATAAAAGGAAAATAATCCATTGTGACAAATCCGGGTTTACTTTCCTTTGAAATTTTTCATTTTTTTCTTCTAGTCTTCTTCCAAAAGGAAATAGAAATCAGAAAGAAATGAAGAAAGCTAGTATGTTGAAGTAGTAATCGTATTAAGTTTTGCCAGTCAGAGCTCATTTTTTCTTAACTTTCCATAATGCCATTCATCTGACTTAATCAACTCGCATACTGAATGTGGTTTGTGTTTTAAAGAGGGCTTTTTTCCCCCCCATGAGATACAGCTAAGAAACTGGCAATTGAAAACAGATACAGAATGTCTTAGTGGGATGAAGTCGGCTGCCTCAACAAACAAGTCAGATTGACACAACAATTAGGCAAGACTCTCAAAGCAGTTGCTGTATCAGATACTTCCCTTATCAGCCAAATTGCAACATTTTATTTACATAATTAAATGTAATTCTTCTTGCCACCTGCATAACACGACAAACAACTGACAATAACTTTTAAAAAGCTTTAAAAATATATTACCCCGAAGTGGTGGCTCTCCAGACTAACACAGGTCAAGGTCCCCTGAGCTGAGGTGAAATACTGAAGGATGTTCCAGGTGAGCAGAAATTGGCGGGTGATTCTAGTTGGCTTTATATGCCATATTTCTTCCACTATTTCTCGATAAAAACATCACAGTGATCATCCACAGTCTATACAAGGTTTTGTCAGTAGTTTTCTGTAGTTTTTTTATGACTACAGAGAAATACATATTTTTTTGCCTGCTACAATACACATCTCTGCTGAGGAATTTAGCTGCAGAACCTAATTGCTATATTATGTTCTCCATCACTCCTATGATACTCCAGGGAAGTAAGAATGAGAAATTTATAACTGTGAAAGGAATCTTTTCACCCCTTTGGGCAACTATGTCTTGAAATACTTTTAAATGGAACTTCAAGCATTATTACTTTAGCAGAGAGTCATCTTTATTCTAACCACATCTGGTACTCACCCATCGCTCGCCAGTCCGCCCAAGAACAGTAGCTCTTTTTCACTTAAACACAATCCAAAATGAAACAGTTAAGAGAGGTATCATTAGGTTTTTATTACATCTCAGAGTTAATGATTCAAAACGATACTGTGCTAACTGGAAACATTTTAATTCTGTCAGACCCATGAGACCTGGGTTTGATATCAAACCAAAATTCCTCAGAATTAATTTGGGTGAACTCAGCAAGCACATTGGCTCAAATTGTGTTAGCAGCTCAGGAATTTGGTGGTGTATTTCTGAAGACAGCTCCAAACTGAGTTTCATTTTCTCTGAACTTCCATCGTGCCACAGCTCTCCCTGAACTGGCTCTGTTATGTACAAGTGACAGAGTCACTCTCGTTCTCAAGCCTTACAGGCAGAGTAGTTAAAAAAAAACAAAACAAAATATCTTTGCTGTTCAGCACCTGTGCGACGATTAACATAGTGACTCAAAAAGAGAAGGGGATAAATGCTAATTAATCAGCAGAGAAGAATTCATGGTTTCATGCTATTGCAATTCTTTTATGTTTGTTTGGTTCAAATCTTTGCCACAGGAAAATCACTTCCTAAATACAGAATATGCATTCTGTCCTCGAACTCATGACATATTGCTCCTATTCATTGGACTCCACAGACTCCCTGAGCACATCCACTCTCCAAAATATTGTCCAGCACTCTTCAACAAACCTTCCAAGAAGCCTACGGATCATCTCAGGCTGCAAAGAGACACCAACACTTATTTCTTCTAGTTCTGATTATTTTGCTACCTCATCCTTCCAGATTATTTGTCTGAGTTGCCCATTTGACTCTTCAGCTCAGATTCATCTCACCTACTTTTAGACACCTAGTATAAGTGAGAGTACTTGTCCTCAGTTCCTGTTAAATCAATGAAGAAAGACAAGCAATTCCCGAGACTCATTCATGGCTTGGGTGGGTTGAGTCTCCCCAGAGGTGCTCATTCTTCTCCTTTGGCTGAAGAAAGATGCTACAACAACTTTACTTCTCATGGAGGCTTCTGAGCGAGGTGTGTAAAGTCAGCTGCAATTGCTCTGGACTCAGTGCAGTCTCACATCCTTAGCTGACTTCAGTTTGCATGGGGACAATAAAATAGGGCCCTGGCCCTTGAAAGGCTTTTGGTATTGTTGTAACACTATTGGTGCTTCTTTTGGCACACTTTTCTGCATGCCATTTTTCCATTATCTCCAGCTTGTAGATTAAGACAAGTGAGCCCGATGTGTAATATTATATAACCAAAGCAGTGCCTAGTCCCAGGAAAGAAGATGGGATTCTTTATTTTGTTTTCCTTCACAAGCCTTTTACTTCAATTTTCATATCAGTATTGTCACAAAGTTTTAAGATCTGTTTTCTAACGTCTTCTTAGCGGAACGAGAATTATACTCTAATAGACAGAGCTCTTTCCCAAAGCAACCAAAATGGCCACATTAAAATTTCTAACTTGAATTCTCTGTGAGGTGAGGAATAGCTTCAAGTAAAGGAGCTATGCGCTATGCAGTGCCAGCAAAAATCTTTTGCTCTCATCCATTCCAGATGCACTAGAACTGGCAAGGACTGACTGCATGTTGGTGGTGGCCAACCAACCTACACATAAAGAACTGTACCTAACTGAGCCTGGGAAACAAGGATGAGAGAGGACAGGAGGAAACCTGTGCACCATAGGGCAGTACTGGTGCAGTTTTGAAGCCTGAAGAAAATTAGTAACTTGCTCCATATCCCACAGAACCACCCGCTCCTCCATTCCCCAGCTGAGCTGAGGTGGAGAACGTAGGGCATGAATCCATACCAGGAACGGATGTTACTGTAACCAGATCAGATGGAGACCAAACTCCTGGAACCGAAGTCAAACCCATGTATTCAGAACATGCAAGTCACAAGAATCACAATTGTGACCCCAGGTGAAACCTGATTCCTCTTTAATCCACATGTCTTTAATTTTCTGGACAGTCTCTCTCTCCCCCTTCCCATTCCTGTAGTGTCTGAGTGTACTTAGCTAAAAGTATCTGTTCTTTCTGTGGTTATGATTAGGAAAGACTCTTTTTTATTATCTTTCACTTGACGTCATTGTATCCCCAACCAACAATCCCACCTACATACATTCTGTGAAGCCCCACAATGCCTTCAGACACCAACCATGTTTATATATGCTGCATCTTTTCTCTCCTACTAATAAAGTGCTGTCACCCAACAGGTTTTTGCATCCCATCTGGCACGAACGTAACACACAAACTAATTAACCTGAGTCTATTGATAACAGCTATTCTTCAGAATTATTTAGAACATGATTTAACATTGTGCTTTATACTAAAATTGAGTGGTAACACACTCCAGGCAATACCTCATGGGGTAATATGTACCTCCGGGTTTAGGGCTGAGGGGCAAAAGAAGAGGCCAAAGGACTTTGAATAGTCTCAGAGTGCTCCTAGTGCCTTAGAAACACTGAGCTTAGCATGTCGTACTGCGAGCAGGAAATGAAAGGCAAATAACAAGATAAAAAGGTTCAGCACTAAAAATGCCAGGGGTATAACCTTTCCGACCACAAAGCAAACAGATTCTTGCTTAACACTACACTGCCATAAGGATAATTATTGTTAATATTAGCAAGTTAATTAGCTCTCCACTGTACATAGTATGGTTTGGTCAGAATATGATTTAGAAATTGTAAGCTGTCTGTGGAGGTTTCTCACAGTGGGAATTGCTTACCCAGTTTTGAATCAGTAACATTTTGATGCTGTAAGGTAGTCTTGCGCCCTGCTCATCTTTATCATTTCCACACGCCATCTTTGGATCGTGCCCACCAACAACAAGCTATTTTTTTTACAGTACCCTAAGGGCAAGAGCTGCACAAAGGGGTGGATTTACAGAGGTATCTGAGCACCTATCTAAAGAGTAGTCTTTGCCAGGCAAACCCAGCTCTGTTCCCAACATTTCTTTGCCATGTGACTGAAACTAGCTGTGTTCAATATGCAAAGATCTAAGATAAATACATATAGAGCTTTCATGGTTTGTGTTAAAAAGAATGAGGAGCAGAGACTTCAGATGTAGTTTTGAAAATTAGAGACGGAGATTCCATTGTTAACTTCTCTGTCATACATACAAACATAAGCCTGAACACTAATCTAAGCATTTCATGCTCCAATCCCCAATTTGTCACTGACTCAATGTGTGCCTATGAGAAAATCATTTTCTCCCCTGTGCCTCAGCTTCCCTTTTCAATCAGTGGAAACCTTTAATTTAATAATTTCAAAATTCTCACACAGAGAAATGTTTCCAGGCTTAATATATTAAGATAAATAAATTGTACAAAGATGTTTGAAAAAGAACACTGCATAAATGCTGGAAGATTTATCATAAAGAGCAATTACAGCAAACACACTTTGAGTATTAAGTCTAAAATGTTTATAAGTGTATAAATCTTCAGAGGAAATCCTTTGAACAAAGCTGTTCCTTTCACAAGAAAGTGCTATGCAAGAAAAAGAATAAGATTAAATATTGTTTATGTATATGCCACACCATAACAATGTGGCTGCATTGGCTAAAAACACTAATAACATCACATTAATTACTCTAAAGCGCTAAATTATCTCCCACTAAAAGTACCAAGGGTCTCTTAGCTCTAGCTGAGCTAAGATGATTCCTTCTCAGTTTAAAATCTGCTCTTTTATAATACACTTTTTGCACTCAATGTATCTCACAAACACGTGTGTTAGATGAAAACCAAGCAAGAAGACATGAGAACTATCTCTAAATAGTTGAGGTGCATAAATAGCAAGGATGGAGGCACGTCACAAGGTAATAACAAGAAGATACAAACAGAATAGTTCAGGCTGAATATGAGGAAAAAAAGGACTTAATGAAAAGGCCTATTGGTCTGTGGAATAGTCTTTAAAGGAAAATAGTAGAAATCCCATCTCCAGGGACAGGTAAAAGCACACTGGGAAAAAAAAAAAAGAAATAAAATGTTGCAAGAAACAACCCTGATGTGACTTATAATGAAGCAGATTATTGTAATTGGTTTTGTTCCTCTTTAATACCTGTGATTCACAGTGGACAAAGACAAAAAGTAAACACACCGCACCATTTATTATTCAGAATATATATTGATAATAACTGATTATTCATATTTAAGTTTTGAGGTCTCTGTTCCTTCCCTTCATTCCTTCTGGGCTACATTTAACAAAAAAATACGGTCAACAGAACAATGGAGACTCCGATATTTATCTCTATAGATCCTGTCAAGGCATGATCACTATGGAAATTATGTCATTAATGAAGCCCAATTTTCCTTGCACTTTCATCTTTATTGCCATGGATACTTTCATCCTTATAAGCTCAAACATCCAGAATTGACAGAAGAATGTGTTCTGTGATATTATGACTTCTGGAAAAAAATACTGAAATTGTAGTTTTCCTCTAAATTGAGGCCCCTGAGGTGAAGGAATGCAGTAGTATTTTCCATTGCTAGAAGAGGACATTCAACTCCAGGACAATGAAAAAATTACCGGTTAGCCAGACTGAGGCCAGCAGCCATAAGTTTAGTCTCTAGAAATGTTAAGGCCACAGATGCTAGAATGATTTTAGTTCAAAGTCTCTTCTAGTTTCTTTCCCAAATCTGTATTCTAGTTATAAGACAAACTCTTCAGAGAGGAACCTCTGAAGATTCCTCCACCTTCCAAGTCTGCAGCCACTTCAGCAGAAAGGGACTTAAAAGAACAAATAACCAACCTTGAAAATCTTAAACTTTTGTTCTAGAAAGAAGATGGCAATGCTTAACAGAGCAGAGTGTGCAGGTATCTTCAGGCCATCATCCATGTCACAGGTCCTGTGACACCCTGAAGACCACAGTAACTCCTGAGAGTTCTCCATCAATGCCTATGGCTCAAGTGTAGAACCAGATGAAATATTTTAGCTAATTTGCATTATAATTATGCATACCATTTTGTCTTATTTTTGAATAACTATGTATATGCCCATTCTCTCCAGGAATACAAAATCTGGCCCATATATGAAGCTGGGGCAAATCAGGTGTCATGGCTCTCAGTGATGAGGATATTTTGATACAAAAGGGACAAGCAGTCAAACATGGGGTTTGAGATCTGGTAACCTGTTTTGCTATAAAACTAAAATACATGGCAGAGACAAGCCAGACTTGTCTGCTCTCAGCAGATGAACTCTTGATCGTGCCTGTAGCGTAACGTTATCTGCTTTTATTTATACTCTGCTGCCATAGCAATTTAGTTCTACATTTTGATTCCTTTCAAAATGGTAAGGATAAACAGAACAGAGACTTCTTAAATAAAAATTCTCACCTCACTTCCCTACTTAATACGACATGTTGCCTTTTAGTATGTAATACATATTTTCTCCCCTAATTCCTGGTTCTCAGGTGTATGACATTATATGCTCACATACGCTCTCCATCACAACTTCAAATACATAAGAACCAACAATTCTGTTACTTCTGGCTGCTCTGTTTCTCATCCCTCATTTTCACAAGCCAGAGAGAAACACTGTGAGCAGTAGAGGGCTAGTTATTGTAGGTAAATACCTCACATGCCCCTTTTTCTCTGAACAAGTACATTGTATTCCAAGTTCCCACTCAGCATCCCTAGCAAATTTTCAGGGTAGGTGGTAGCCCTTGTGTTGTCTGCTTCCGAGTTTGGGACACTGATTGACAGCCATGCATGCTGATCAACCAACTTGCAGGTATATGTGGCTTTTCCATAGCAGAGGGCAGTAATTTACTCCTCCTCTACTTGGCTGCAAATTGTAATGACCAGCTGGTTCTTTATGGGGGTAGAGGGAGACAGACAGATGGGAGAAGGAAGAGGCAGAAAATCCACTATCGCTGTTGCCGTTGTTACCAGTTGTATGTGGAGAATTAACTTCAGCCTCTTAGAAAATCCACTATCGCTGACAATGGTATCTACAGATTTCTGAAACTATAAAATGACAAATTATTTCACTTTCTGTGGTCAGTTAGTTACATTTTGTAAATATCAAATGCTATAGATACCTGGGATAATGAAGAGAAAGGCTTTTTGTTTGCTGATACTCATAATTATAATGTAGGATTTAGGATCCTTGGAACTTGCTCATACATGGATGACAAAAGACTCAGACAAAACCTGGTAAGACCTTTTTTCAGAGAAATTCTGGGAAGCACCTGAAAACCAGAATTACAAGCCATGTAAATCCACTGCTTTGGCTAAAGCTCTAAAGAATCCAAAAAATATTACAATTTGTAGACTCTAAGCTTTATCTCAGCATGTAGCTAAAACCCTAAACTAGAGCTACCTTTAGAGAAAAGTAAAAGCATCTAGGGAAAATGGATCATCCTGAAGTATCTTTTTCTCTAGAGTTTGAAGAGAAGTGACTCTTGAGACATTAGAAATATTGTTTTTAAGGCATAAGATTCCCAAATAGAGGTGATATTTATGTTACATTTAGCCATCTAAAGTTAGATATCCAGCCTAAGCTGGTCATCTAGATTCACTTTGTAGCTGGAGGGAGGCCAGCATTTATGTCATCCTCCACTTTTTGTCTAAGAATGGAAGGAAATAGCCCTTCAAGGTATCTATCACTTCCTGAAGCTGTTTTAGAACAAACAGCTAATTTTTAAGTTTCTGAAGCTGACTAGATGACTCCTAACCAGGTTGAGTGTGTTGCTTGTGCACAACAAAAGATTTGCAGCCAACTACAAGGAGGCACATACATAAAAAAAAACAGGTGAACTACAGGCACTTTTGTTACTGAGGGGTCACCACGTGCTATTAGGAGGGAAGAGGAGCCAAGGTGCAGAGGCAGTGAAGGGCTTGGCCACCTCAGCATGGTAAAGGCAAAATGCAAATTTTCAATGCAAAACAATGTAAATTTGAAAGCAAAGGAAGAGCTGAATGGAGTCCAGGAGACACCTGCACTTCAGACTTGCCTCGTTATTGTACCTTACATTTCTCCAGATGCTGGGCCTATCTTGAACCACCGCCAGTCTGCTGAACACCTCAGCATCTGGCTTCCAGTGTGTCACACTGTGACTGAGATATAGGAGCTTCTTTGTTTTATTCCCTAGGAAACTTGAACACAACCATCTTCTCAGACCCCATCAACAGGCAATAGCAGGTTGTCTTCAGAAAAAAAAAAAAAAAGAAAAATGCACCAAAGTTGCCAATATCTTTTTGACTTTCCCCTCATCCATGTTTATTTGTTATTCTAATAGACAAACCACTCACCTTTGAAAGAAGCAAATGAAAGTTCATTTTCTCCCCCTAGTTAAGAGAAGTCTTGAATGGCAAAACATATGTTTTGCCAATCATCTGTGCACATACAGATTTTATAAACAGATTTTTAAACCACCTTTTATTAAGTATCTATTATTTTAAAGTAGCTATTAAGCTAACTAACTGCATCTTTAATTGCATCCATACAGTCCTGTATGAAGTATATTTTTTCACCGGGTGTGTAACTTGGGTGCTGTCCTTCGGTTCCATAACAGAAGTTTCAGGGGTCTGATTCCACTTGCACTTGGATTTACCATGAAGGTTTCTAAATGTAAATTCAGAATATTTGTGAAATGTTGCTGAGTTTCAACATCAGTGTTACGCATCCACTGTATAAGATGACACTGATGCAAAATAAAGGACAATGCAGAATCTTAGGTCCTCAGACCTCAATGTTCAGTTCTTAATCTGTGCGTTAATGTTTCCCCCATAGTTTTTAAGTTTTCAGAAGCCAGTAGTATTTTAGATCTGCAGGAGGCTATGAATAATAATGTGCATTAATAAGGCAGCAGAAGACACAAGTTCCTGCTGATTGCATATCCAAGATTGTTGTTAATGACTACATTACTTGCTAAAAAAGTAAACACGTTCCTACTTGGAGACATCCGAGATATGCCAGTTGCCTAGTTGCTAAAGAATATTAACATTTCTGTAAAGAAATGCTCAACTGTGCTGTCATTTTCAAGGGATGAATTTCACAAGTAATGTTTTTTTGGAACGGATATCAAAACCACTTGAAAGTAAGGTACATTTTCAAAAGAAGTGTAAGGAATTTATTCCTTTCCTTGTCCACACTATTATGGTCTCTAGCATCAAGTCAGACACTAAAATGGCCAACTAATGAAGCAAACCTTCAGATATAAAATATAAATTGCATTCATTAAACTTATTTTCACCTTTTAGTGCTACAATTGAAAACACCCACATTTCTTTAACCAGCAGCTTAGTTTGATAATCTTATGCACCTGGTTAGAATTAGAGTTCATCTTGTATTCCTGAGATGGATCCTCATACCTCCAACTGATGCCAACAGGCGGAGTCTTTCCCATTGACTTCAGCTGAGCTTTTCCCATGAAGCTGGATTGTAAAAGGATTAGGCTGCTTCCATGAAGATTCTTCTTTAGGTATATGAGCCCTGAAGGAGTTTGTTTTTGGAATATGGGAAATGTAAGTAGACTGTTGCATTAATAGGTTTATAGGAAGTTCTGCGACATACAGCAATACATTTCATATTTAGCTTTCCAGATAAATAAAAAGCTATAGAATTCTGGGATCCACCTGAATCAGACCCTGACTTATAATTTTGTCTAGGAAATGACTTATTACTAGTTATACAATATACGGCTTCCTGAGCTGCACTGAAGAGAAAGTGCAGGCTCCAACTGTAGACACATAAATATAATACAGCATTGTTTGGAGACTTCCACAGAAAGCCAAATAAAGGCATCCAAATGAGAGTTATGCTCCTTTTCCCAAAAGCTTCCGCAGAAAATAAGAAGCAACCAGTTGTGAGCTATTCCAATGAACAGTTTCATAAGGGACCGGCAGAGTGAGGTACCCAGTTAAGCCCTGTCTGGCTGCTATACGACTCACTAAGAAAGTTCAGGTAAGGGTTGCTCATAGGGCGAGCTTTTTCTGACCAGGGCTGCTGACTGCTGTAGCTGCTACTATGAAATAAGCTGCTCTGTGACAACTATTCCAGAGTAGCTTCTCTACGTAAACATCCATTTCCAGACCTTACTCCTCCCGAATAACGTTCACAATGCTAAATTGCTTCAAAACAAATTAAACCATAGTTTATCTTCCAGAATAATTATACTTATCTGTTTACTTTTTAGTGACAAGGCTGAAGAAGACAATGGAAAAGCCTCGAAGAACCGCACCATGTCCTGGGCATGGGGACAGGACCTTTTTCTGAAGGTTATTTTCTTTCTGGCTAATATATGTTGGTCTAGGACATCTAGGACAAGGACCTACCTAGATGCAAACAGCACACCAAAAGGAGATAGATCATCCACACACAAGCACCAGATTTGTACTGATTAAAGTTCCAGCAGAGCTGGGACCAGGCACATGCTATCAGATTATGTGACGTATTTCCTCATGTATCAAACATCAGGAATGCCCATTTTAAGCGTTAGTATTGTAAAATATAGATGGCAAAGCCTAGGTTGGGTGTAAGACATCTTTGGCAATGGTTCAATTTCTCCATCTGATGACGGGTACCTGAGAAACACACAATACACAATCATTATTTGCTATTCATATTTTGTCATACCTGGTGGTTTATAAAGTGCTAATGCAATTTCTACTTACGCGTATAAGCAACATTACATAACATTTGCTTATACCATATAGTTAAATTTTACTTTGCACAATTGAGAACAATAAGGTACAAAGCAAGTAGCGTGTAAAAACAGCGGGCACAATGCAAATCGGGAAATTTTAGAAATATCAGTGAAGCATGTGAGCATAGTAAAGGGCGCTATTCCTCAAGATATATCACGTTGCTTTTGTCAGAACTGCAGTGTTCGCAATGCTTGCAGAAAGTTATTCTTGCTCTTGATGTTGCTAACGCTCACGTTTTTATCATAACTTCACAACATTTGGCATTCTTCCTAAATCCTCAGGAAATGTTGGGGTTTTTTTGTTTTTTCTTTTTTTTTTTAAATGGAAATTTCTTACTCCTTACAATGTTACTGGAAAGTTTGGCAATGAATGGGCCCAGAAAAGAGACTCAGAAATCCCCAAAACTATCGTTATTTTTAATACACATATTTTTGGTTTTTTTCCTGTTTGCAGATTTGTGGTACTGGCTTTTCTTGTAAACTATAGCAATTTGTTATTTAGCTAGTTATGTTTTCATATTTGACTACCTAAACTACTGCATAAATTTAATCCTACTTAAGGACCTAAAGAGCCTAAATTTTCAAAAAATACAGAGTAAATGTGGATACAAAACAAGTTTGCAGTCTGCAGACTTATTTTTCCAGAAGTCTGATTTTGGTTGGAATGGAATGAAATGAAGCAGCGAATCAGTACAAACTTTATGCCAAACCAGCAGCTCCCTTAGACACGGCAGCTGGGCAGTGAAACCAATCCCCTTGCTAACTTTACCTTGAAGAGAAAAACCAGCAATTTTGCTGCTGAGAAGTTGCTGGGGGCTCCCTGCCTCCCTGGCACAAGGGCAGACCTTCCACCAGACTCCTCTGGGGCCAGCCTCCATGGTTCCCTAGCCTCCTCCTGGGAATTTTTTTGTAATTTCACAAAGCACCCAATATCACAAAACATACAGGTTTTGACAATGGCTGGACCGGATTAGACACAAAGCTCCGGGAAGCTGTAAGAATAATGACTTTTGATTTTTTTTTACTAATGATGTTGTATTCATCTTCATCAGAATAATGGCAAAGGTCAACGTATTTCTAGTATGATGACAGCCTGTAACCGCAAAGTGACCCTCTGGACAGAAACAGACAAAGTAAAGTATGTTCTGGAATCTGATAATATAGCAAAGTTTTGGAGACATCAACTGTACATAGGTCTGAAAACAGAGGTATTTCTTTTCAATATTGCCTCTCAGCAGAGCAAATAAATATTAGTGTTGGGTGAGCAGATTGAAACTCTGAGCCTTTCCAAAACCAGCACCAGTTTAATAGTCAATATCAATATCAGACTCTCCATAAAGAGAAGGCACAACAACAGGACAACATCTTTAATCAGAAAGATGAGCCATGAGAGAGAGAGAACTGCTCGTTTATCCCAGTGATCATCTCATGTATGTCTTTCCTCATCTGACATTTCACACTGCCTTTCCTCGAGGATATTCTCCTTTTGAGGATTTCGTCAGGAGTTGTTTTGGCTACCGTTTCCCAGAGCTGATTAAGCACGTCGCTGGGTGTCCCTGCTGCTCTGCTGGGATACTGCACTTCTCTGGAAACCTGCGGAGAGAAGGATGGAAATAGGACCAGCTGAGATGTCTCCCTCAGTCTAGGAGAGCTGGACTCGCTTTATTGGGTGGATAAAATCTGTATGTGACCGGCAGTTAGTAACTGGCACTGGAAAGGATATAATTGGGCCGGCAGAGATAGATGGAGCTGAATGCCTCCTGTTTGGAAAGGGAAATAAAGCATGTGGAAGCTGGAACATAGAAACAGTAATAAAAACTTGTCTGTACTAAACGTTCAATGAATAGTGACATGATTAATAAAATAATGGTTTTAGACGCTTAAAAATGCAGCTTCGAGCACTACAGCTTCCAGAGTGAGGGATCCCACTTTGCTCCTACTCCTTGAGCAGCCATTGAGTCTGACTAGCAGGACAGGAGGGGCAACGGCAGGGAAAACCCTGCCCAACACACAAAGCAAGGAAACCGAGAAACCTTTTCAATCCCTTTTGTCTTTATTCACATTCTGACTGTTCCTTATAGCATAGGCATGGAACAAGCAACCCTGAATTTAAGGTTAGTCTTCTTAACATAGGTAGTGTCTCATGGTGGGCGCTGCAAAGAACTAGCACACGGCTCATGGAAGACATACACATTAGAATGAATAAATATCTGTGATGTGCTTGCATGAACAGGGAAAAGCAGTGGTCCAGGAAAGGCCATCTTTAAGAAACCAGGCAAACCCTGTGTTAAGGCACCACGTTGGGAAATACTAGATGCGGTTTCCATTCCCATCTTTGCCTTACTCCTCCTGCCTGAATTTGAACAAGTCTCAATGTCTTTCTTTTTCTACAGTCTGTAATGGAGTAATAATATTTTCCTGACTCACTGTGGGACACTGTCATCCAGATATTGCACTGATGGGTGCAATTGAACAATCTACCATATATTAAAAAGAAAAGATGTTCAGATGGATGGTGACTTTATCACTGGAAAATGTCAAGTGAATGAGGTGCACTCATTTTTTATAGGTTCCTTGTATGTTCTTTGTTCTAATAAGAAATAAACTGCCACTGTGGGGACCTGAGTCATCTTTGCCCTTATTCTAATTTTTTGTCAGTGTTTTTCCTTGAATGCAATACAGATAAATCAGTATAAAGATGGAGCAATGCCGTGGTGAATCAGAGCTTTTGTTTTTCTCCCTGGAAGTTGCACTAGCCCTGCAGTCCAAAACAATTATTACCATGTAATTTATTTTCACTTTATTATGTTTCTCTGAAATCAGAATTGGAGTTTGCTGGTTATGCAATAGCTCCCCATATTCATTTCCTCTCACAACGAAACTTCAGCTGGGAATACATAAAAATTAAGGATTCAAATCTTTCTAAGAAGTTTTGCAAAACTTCCTTTATAGCTCGCTTCTATCAAATCCCATTTGGTTTTATAAGCTGCTGAAAACCCTAATCAGAAACGTCTGTGCTTCTGGGCTCAAAAGAGAGTATCATCTATATCTTACCTTACTTCCCTGCAAGAATCCCCGAATAACGTCAAAACGGCATGCCTTTCCTAATTCAAGCATTTGGCAAAACAGTGTTATAATAAATGATGTAACAAGGGAGATCCTAATAAGAAACATGTGTACAGATTGCTGAAGGCAAGCTCAAAATATGTCAGAGTCTAAGAATTTACCACAAGGAAAAATTACTGACAAAAATATGTGAAAAATGTTTATGTTCAATGTTGCTTGAAATGCAACATGAACAAAATGCATAACAATACCACACAAGTAGACCACAACCCTCTTTTCATATTTACAAAGCTATTGAAGGGTTGGCACAGGGAAGAAAAAATGCAGTCCTTGACTAGCAGCCGCTTAGAAATGCATTTACTGTCCGTTGGCACAGGTCTCTCCATGGCGCCTCAAACTGAGTACAGCTGAGCCTCATTTCACACAAATGAGCACATTCAGCCTTAGACCACTTGTGCAGGAGAGAGAAAGATGATTCTCTCTCCCCTTTTCAGTGGAAAACGGAGGTACAGAGAGGTCAAGTCAAAATTGTTCCTCTAATCTGAATGCAATAAGACTTGGGCAATCAATTTCATTTACCTGTTACTTCACTGAAAAATGCGATGCCTCTGAATCTTCCATCGCTTTCAGCTAAAGAAAACAGCATTTTGGCCTCCTTGGACACCATTTCCAAGATTTCTCAGGTCAGAGACCCCCAAAATGAGTAAGTGAACTTGAAGGTCATTTACAGCATAAGGAATTTGCCTGAGGACAAGCCGATTCCCTGTGCTTCATCACAATACTTTTTTCCTTTCTTACAGGACTTGTTCTTCATCCATCTGTACCAGCCAGAAATGAGTAAGAAAACCAAAGAAAAACACGCTGCTGAAACACGCTATGTTCTGAAAAGCCATGCCAGGCCCTCACCAGCAGGTAGGGAAGGCGGCCACCGAGACAGCAAGCAGGGATATAGAAAAAAAGTGCTCTCTGAATGTCATGCCTTTAGGCTCCAGGAGGAACAAGCAATGCAAGAAAAATAACAAAGAGATTAGACATATTCTGGAGAATGAATAATAAAGTTGGACAAGCGAGCAGCACCCTGTCAGCCGCCTGTTAACGAAAGGCTGACTTTTCCAGGAACTGATGCCCTGTGCCTGGAGTCCAAGAGGCAAAGGTGCTGAGAGCCTCCAAGGTCATCTTCTTTCCTAGGGGCTTGGTCAGGTCTAGAAGGAAAATACCCGAAGTATTACACAGCATTGAGCGGGGATGTCTCTGCTGTACTGGATACCTGACTATGAGAGCTCAGGGACTATTGACACTGTACGTCACTGATACTCAAGCTAAAATTTTTGTTCCATGCTTGGCTAGTAACTGGATTTTTTTTTTTTGTCGTTCCTCAGAGCTTCTCAAAGAGTGGTTGAAAAGCTGGAAAGAAGCTGTTTCAAGGTTTTAGTTGATGTTAGTTCTTTCTCCACGCATGAGGCCACATAGTTTAGAGGAGAGCTGAGGATGGCTTTTTAATAACAAACTCCGTTACTCATAAGTACATAAAATATTTTTGTGTTCTAAAAAAATAATGCTGATTCTGTTCAAATAAACTCACCGCTGAGATGCTGCAGTGAGCTTCAATATTTTTAGACCATTTGGGCCCCAGGCAATCTGAAGTAAATATATTTATTTTAGCTTATCCCGGGTGTAAACAGAGAAAACCTGAACATCAGGGTGAAGGTCATACTCCCAGGGGCAACATCTGCTCTCTTGAATTTTGAGGAATAGTTCTGACTGCGTGTGCAATAAAGCTCGACAACCCCGCTCTAGATCTCAATCTTCTCACACCCCTCCAAGTCCCCCAGTCCCAAAATGACCTTTGGATGTCACCTGGTGCACCAGACAGGAGTGGGTCAGCCACAAGTGCTGGACAGGCTTCAAACCGTGAGTCAGTCTCAGAGTGTCCCAGCTTAAGCGAAAGTCTCCAACAAGCCTTTGCTACCTCTGATCATCACTCTTTAAATCAGGAAACTCTATATAGGAAGCCATCTATTTTCATCTTATTTGTGTGTCATCTGTGCTTATTTTTCTAAAGAAAAGGCGACACCCTTCATTTAGTTAAAACACTGCAGACAGAACAGACGTGATCTTTATGCTATATTTTGCCACACGGATACTCGCATTTAAAAGCTTATACAGTGTGTATTAACTTGTTTTCCTTCTATTGTGCTAGGAAGTGAGGAATGGCATTTATTAATTGTTTTACTCATGATTTCCTGCTTTGGCAGGAATCAGAAACCATTTCAAAATGCCAGACATCTCATTTATGCCTGATTATAATTTATGCAAAACTATTTTGTATGTTCTGGGCGAAGAAGAAAAAATCACGTATCAAAAACATTTATTACTGAAAAGTGACTAAAAAGTGAAAAGCAGTTATTGTTTCATATCACACAGTCCTTCAAGATTTTAGATCTAAGCAGATGACAGTCTCTCAGATGTCTGGGATATTCAGATGTAAGACATTGCTGCAGGACCGTCTCTGGTTTTCTGTGTTTGCAGTGCTTATATACAACAGAGTGCCTATCTTCTGTGTGCCTGAAGTTGTAATTTATAAATAACAGTCGGTAACAAACTGTTCCTGTGCTCTTCTGCTCACAAGAACTGACATAAGCATAAAACATAAGTTCTTCAGGGATATTATGCTGGGATTGTATCTAGTGAGGTTATTCCAAATCTAAACTAATGAAACAGCTAGGTTAAAAACTCAGTATTTTTAATTTTATTTATAGCAAAGCAGCTGTACTAGTTCAAGGCATTTTATTTTTCCAAGTGAGCTTTTGCATAACAGTCTGTGTTTCTTGTTCAAATTATGAAGAGAAAAAAAATAAAAAAATTGGCAACATATGAAAGGAAGAAAGCAGACATAAGAAACACATTCCTAACATGGAGCCACAGTGACACAATGAAGACCCTAGTCTGGGAATTTATCAAAGTCTGGACATATTTGGAAGAAAAGGAGGAAGTCACTTGGAGAGATGTCTCTCAAAGTCAGAGATATTTTCAGATGAGGTTTAGATCTCCTTGAAATGTCATATATCAAATCAATTCCTTACTGCAGATCCAGGCTCTGGTACTGAGAGGGTGCAGGCTGCCCTGAGCTGTGGTGTTTTATCATTGTAACTGAGCTACATCACCTTTTGTTATCAAAACAAGCTGAAGTCATGCCTTTACTCCTACAGACCAGTGAAATCGTGGAGGCACATCGAACATTGCTCTATGTCAGCATGCATAAGAAGTTCCATTTTGCATTACATTGGATATTAACTGATAGCAAGCAATAATTTATAATGCCACACAGAAAGGCTCTATAGGAAAAACACATGCAACTGTATTTTCAAGCTTGACTCTGTCTCCTGACTGCTGATTGTTCGATTTCTGAAGCTGTGAGATGCATAAACACTGGGCAATTATTAGGTTATTTAAGATGTAGGCAGATTTAGGCCAACTACGGATATATCTTCCATATATTTACATATTATTCATGCAGATGACAAAGGGTCAGATACTGAGGATGTTGGCAATTCATGAGATCTCAGGATGTGGCCTAAAGAATCACACGCAGCTTTTGCATTTATCTAAATTTCCCTGCCAAGAGGCCCTGGACTCCCAGACCATCCGAGGCAAAGGACCACATCAACAGCCACAACTCTGTGTATCGCCGAGCATTTTCTTTGCCTTGCAGGTGCAAGTGGTTCACGCATCACAAGCATGGGAATCACGGTACTGAGTTACCTTTCAGTTCCTGAAATCATGTGGTAGCTTAACTAACACTGGAAGAGACAATGTGGATCACGGGGTCCAGTCCTGCACAATCTCAGGCAAGTGTGTCATCGTCAGGAAGGCCACAAGGGTGCACAAGGACGTCCTCTCTATCCTACGTACCACTATGCATTAAACATCCCACTGACTTAAGATCTTTCACTTTAAGGAACTAAAAACCTAAAAAAAATGATCACGTGCAATGGCAGGAGAAATTGAGACTCTCACCGATGGGATGGGCCCTTGCAATGGCCAGAAAACTGCTGGCACTAAACCTCCTACGACCTATATTTATGCTACCCTAAAGAGAAAGAGTTCTTCCTAATATATGAAAAGTAAAAACAGAAGACAGATATTTAAATAATACAGGCAGTCTTATACAGTTTAAAAACAATAAATGGTCAGTACTGTGAGAGATTTTACCGCTCCCTCCACGTACTGTTAACATCTTAGCACTAAGCCTGAACTACAATTAAGAGACTGAGATAAAATGGAAAAGATAGGCTCAAGGCAGAAAGACTTACAGACCTTAGAAATGGATTTCTGAATCTCTACACACTTACAATTTTTCTGAATTGCAGTGATAACCTTTTATTGGAAGCTGTCTGGTGCAGCTTTTATATTTTATCCTTGTAGCACCAACACAAGTGCACTTGGGATATATGGTCACGGATTCAAGCCGAATGTGTGTGTTTGACCCAACCTTTGCAAGAGAAACACTCTTGGTGTCACACAAGTGTCGGGATTTTCTTTTTTTTCCCACCAACCAGAAGAGGTTGAATCCCCTGTGCAGTAGCTGGGGCTGAGACACCCTGACCAGGGCCCTGCACTCAAGGAAGTCCTGCCGAATGCGATTTTCTACTTAGGGGTCCATGCACAGCAGCTCTCCTCCTCGTCCCGTGGCCTCAGAGGAGCCATATACATTGCAATACATAAACTGTGCCCCTGCTACCTGGCCCACGGCATGAATCTCCCATGTCGCTTTAATCAGAAAAGCAGATGGTGTGAAAGCTCCTCTGCATATTTTCCCAGGCAAATGCCTTTTTAAAGAGTGCCTCCCAGCTAGGAAGAGGAGCTCGTTCCGACCTGAAACTTCTGTGTGGATAACAACAGAGAGCATAACACCAGGCACATCTGTTTCAATAATAAGTGGTTTTATGCCGAGAGTTTCAAAGCTGCCCAATGCAATTACCAGCCACGTCAGATCTCTCCACAAATATATCCACAAAAAGGAAGTGAATATGACAGTACTATAGGGACAAAATAATAAGTAAATTTTAAAAAAATTAAATAATAAATAAATAAATACACTAAACCCCAAAACAAGAACAAAACCAAACACACCCCCTTCCCCAAGGGGGATAAGGCATAGATTGCCTCCTACCACATTTTATTCTTTGGTCATATTACCACAACCCCAACTTTTACCCTCTAGGAATGGATTTGTCAGTATCTCTATGGTATAAATTAGCTGAAAATACAAAATGAAATATATTTCATACACTTCTGTAGATGTTTAAATACTTTGTTCTTATTTTTCCCTTTGGTTTATTAAGCATGTAAAGAGTTTCTTTTTAGTGTTCTGTATATTTTAGCTCTTCAGACAAAATATTATAAGCTACAGGTCAAAAACCAGATTTTCTGTAATACTACTCTGTTTTTAAGCTACTGTGACTGCTAAATTAGCAAATATATTTACTCCTATAAAATTAAAGTAGCTCAGAGAAGAGCCATCAACCCATGGGTTGACTCAATTCAGGATACCAAGAATCACCAAGAACCAAAGTGTCTACTTAACCCATCAGGGAACCGTGCAAATATGACTCCAAAATAATGTGCCCCATGGTGCCAGCCACAGTGAAATACAAAGCCTGCCTCATGTGTACACATTTTAGCTTTTTTCACAGCCACAGCAAGAGGAAAAGGAGTGTTCCCAAGAGCTAAATGCGTGCAGCCTCGCTAGCTGCTGTTGCCAGCTCAGGAGAAGTGAGCACAAATCCTCTGAACCAGGGAGAGCTGGAGATGATGACCATGAGCTGCAGGAAGCCTATGGACGTAGTGGTCACTCCCACTCTCAGTGTTATACAGCTGTGTGGGATATCTTTCTACCCACTCTCTGAATGACCAAATAATACAGAAAATCCATTTTAGGGAAGAACTCGCCTTTTGGCTAGCTTTTCATGTGGTTTCACTCGCTAGAAGTATGAATGGTGTTATGACCAGCCAGCTCTCCGTGCATCATTCATGATTTCTCCAGGGGCCACAACTGCCTGATATGAGGATCAAACACGTTTGACACCAGCGTCATTTCAGCAGCAAATGCAATAAAGATGGTAAGCCCCAAGAGAAACTACTGCATTTTTCTGAGGAAGGCACATAGTATTAAAGCAAAGAGCAAATTCTCCCACAGTCAGGTCTACATACCAATGACCTCTCCTGCTTCTGTTCCAGGCCAGCACATCAGAGAATGAGAAATATCATGAACATCTTTTAATTTTGAAACACATAAAATTATGTATTTTAATGCAAATGGGAAAAAAAAAAGCCCAAACCCAAATGCAATTCTGATCCTGTATTCTGAAGCTTTTGGAGGAAAACCAAATCTAACTCCATATTCCTAATGAATACAAAAAAGCTGATTCTTCACAGTTGGCAGGTCAGTGTGAGCCATATAATGGAAATTTGTGGCTGTTCTAGCTCTGGAGTTAGAACTAGGGCTATCAAAATAAAATGATGGATGGCAAGAGATGTTTTACAATGTCTGCTCCAAACCTGCTTACATTTTGCATTTAAGTCCCTTTCATTGCGATGTGCTGGGAGAGCAGCAGATCTGAATGCTCTCAATTGTAATTGTCAGCTTCAAGTAACTCAGGTGGGATCAACAGCGTGATACTGGCTTAAAAACAGCCCACGTGAGAAGGGAATCAGGCCCAGCCGTTACAAAACAGCTATATTAGAAGAGGGTTCACCGTTTCCATAGAAATGGAAAGGAAATATAGATTCAGTCCCTTCAAATCAGAGCTCTGAACGAAGCAGGAGAAACCAAACTGTTTGTAAATGTGTCATGTCAACCAGAAATGTCTGGTAAAAGTACAGACTTGCAATGCTTATAATGCTAATGCAACTAATGTTTATAATATAAAGCTCGGCAAAACGCAGGTCCCAGCATCTTCGGTCAGCCTTGCTCACTCTTGCTGCAGTGGGAAGGAGGAGGACTGGAAAGCAATTACGGATCATTGATTGTTGTGATGGTTCCCAAGTCCCTGCCCTTGGGTAGAGCTGTTTGCAGTGCCCTGATAGATCCCACCTACTGTCACTTACCCCCTGAGCATCTCTTGTCACCGGGGGATTGCTCCTCACCGAGACAGCGAGGGGACACAGTGCCAGCAGATGGCACTCCAGAATACTCAGCAGCATCCCAGCTCTTGCTGCTGGGCAGCGCAGGTACCTCCCTCCCAGGGAACCAAAGGTCAGGGCTCATAAGGAAATTACTAGAAATACTCCCAGGCAGAAATGTGTGTGGGACGGGGGGCATTGGCATCCCCTCTGCAAGCATGAAGAGCTCCCAGTTATGCCTGCGGTGTAGAAAGTCCTCTGTCCATGCTCTGCTTGGCATTCAGAGCGCAGCCATCCTTCCCTCAGCCGGGTTTTAAATACCCAAGTAACCGCGATTGGGCGTGCAAAGCTACAGCAAAGCGCCCCATCAGAAACTGAAAAGAAAAATCAAGGGGTGAGGGAGGAGAATAAGCAGCAAATTGTGAGTGCAGGACACACCAGAACAGCAATTAGGGCAAGGAAGACTGAGGACGGTTCCCTGTAGGTGGGAGATGCCAATAGTGCACGGACAGCCTGAGCACCAGCGGTGCCCGGACATTCAGGAGGGAGCCACCTCCAACCCTTCCTACCCCGTACACACCAAAAATCAACCAGCAGACACTTTTCTTTCCCATTTAATCCCAATCTGGGGGTTTTCATTAGCTTGGGAGAGTGTTGGCGACTCCCACATCAGCAAGAATTTCCCGTTTGCTTTCAGGAACGCTGCTCGCCACATTCCTCTGAGAAATGCCTTCCCATTTATTTGCACGGCATAAACAAGCACATGCACGTGCCACATTTTCTGAAAATCCTTTGCAGCAGTGAAAAGCGGACACTCCTCCACGTGCCTTTATTTCTAAGCGTGAACTTTGACCTCTCTGCTTCTATCAGTACTTTTTAAAGAATTTTTTTCTTGCGATAAAAGGAAAAAAGGAAAGAGGGTAGAAGCAGGCAGAGTAAAACACAGCTCAAATAACTGTTTGACACTTCCCGGGGAAGACTGAAAAGAAAAAATTATTTTTATTAAGTATTTTGCACTAGGCTTTATTCTTAATTTCCAGTATATCCTCTTGTCCACCGTGGTTTCATATGGTCTTTTAATTGACTTTGTTCTTAATGGCAGGTACCGGACCCTTATTCCCTATTTTCAGCATTTTGTCCTCCGTATCAGCCTCCTGTACTTGCAACCGAGTAGCAGATGTTTGTGCTCTTGGTCAGGAATTTACTATGTGCCTTTGTTCTTTATTAGGAATGGCTGATTTGGCTAGGCTGAAATTATTGTTGACAACAAAACCATGGGGAAAATCCCGACATATTCCAAATATTAATTTCATTATTTTAAGAATGAAAATCTGCTTTTCCAGAGTATTTCTATTCCGATTAGGATGTTCTAGGTTGGCGTTCAGATGCTTCACAATGGTCCTGTATTTTTCTTTCAGCTCAGTCAGTCACTATAACAATGTCCTAAACCATCATTAGACTTGGAAACATCAGTTCATTAGTTTTAATAATTTTTGCTTAAATATTTCTATATTGAGGTAAATAGAGATATAGAGCTAAAGCTCTTGAAACACTACATGGATGTGTTCCATGCAGAGAGCTCTAGGAAGTCACGAAACAGCTGAACATTTTACACCCACATTTTCAACACTGTGTTTTGCAGAGCAGTAAGTTGGTTACTATGTCATAAATACCTTATGATTTCTACTGACTTTGACAGATAAAAAAAAACCAGGGAAGCAAATCCTATTTCTGAACCATGAATGGAAAAATATGTGGCTACATCAATGCTTAAAAAAAAAAAAAAAAAAAAAATTACTTGAAAAGCCCAAAGCATTTTTACAACTAAATGATTAATTCTTGCATATTCTAGCACATGTAGATACAGACATAAAATGCTGAGAAAGTACAGAAAACTCTAATCTGCCTGATTATGTTTCTTTTAAGCAACTGCTCATTAAAATGATTTCATGCATGTCCTCCTATCATGAGTGAAAATTAGACTGACTGTTTAAAAAAAAAAAAAAGAGGAGTTTTCTGTCTACTTGCAAAACAAGGTTGAAAAATGAACATAATTTCCTCTCCCCTCTCACACCCACCCACACATTTTTTTGTTCAGTGAGGATTTCTTTTTTCATTCCTACGCCTTTAGCCCTCCTCCAGGTCTTCCTTCGAACAGTGCCCTGATCTGTCTGTCTGTGTACGTGCCGTACAAAACTTGCTGGAAAGGATTTGTGGCTACTACTAAACTTGATTAGATCTCAACTGCTAGTCTAACGACGGACAAGTTTCGGCAGGGTATACTCATTCCTTCTTGTGGTCCCCTTCCCAGCTCCGTGTCTAGCCCTTGTTGAAAATCATGTGCTAGGTTTTCCACCGCCTCTTTCCTACAATCAGGTCTAATAGCGAAGCACACCCACCGTTTGGTCCCCAGAATTAAGAAGCTGATAAAACCACCTGCCTCTTACCTAGCAGCTAGCACCGTGTTTGTGTGAGGCACCTTTTTTCTGTCTGCAGAGCTTTGAACTTGCCGCATGTTTTCCACGTTAATGCTTTTAAACGCAAAGCTATTGGAAGTTCTGTCCTTCAAACTGTTCCGCTGCGCATGACACACAGAAACAGCCACTTGTCGAAAACAAAAAGGGAGATTACGTGTGATACGATATATGCATTACAAACACAAAGGTGATTGATTGATTCCTGCTGGGAAGTTACAGAAATTTCAGCCCTTGCTCCAAGTACTATTTAATACAGGCAGTACAATACTGAGTGTGTGCTCTCTACTCTAAGGCAGCGCAAAATGTCATGCCTTCTCTCCCTTGAATACAAGTAGTTATTTACTCCTTGTAAAATAAAAATGCTGCATCATGAGAAGCTGAGAAATGTACATAGAGTGTCATCAGGCTGCAAAGGGAGGTTTTTCACTTATTCAGTGAAGACTAACCATTAGGTGTTGGAAAAATTAGATATAAAACATGACTTATGCAGATAAATGTCCTTTCTCACAATTTTAACAGGACATGGGGCAGAAGAATGTTGTAACAATTCACATGTTCATATTCAATATCAATTGAATCACAATTCATAATTGAATATTACATGACCTTTCTTGGTCATGTAATTCTTCCTATACACCACACAGACATCTAATTATTAATATATAATTTATAGATATTCAGGCATATAGCTCCAATCTTCCCCTGACCGCTCAAAGTTGACTCTTGCAACACTATAATGCTGCAGGACCCAAGTCCTGGGGCCCCCATCTGAAAGAAGTGTAATACATTTCTGAAAGATGTTTGCCCAGGTCTAGAACTGATCAGTCAATTATTCTGTTCTGCAGGAGTTTTTAGAAATCAAGGTGATTATTTATAATCCCAACTGGGGACTTTGGACCCCACCTGTTCAGTCCTGTTTGAAAAGTTTCCCCACAGCCATTTTAACCACTATCTGCAGGATCTGGATTTGTTACAGTATTTTCCAAACTATATGGATTTAAATATATTTTTTTTCCAATTAAGTTTTCATATTTCCATGAAAACCTGGTTTCCAAATGATACTTTAAATGAACAATAGCTCATTTTGGTAGCTGCTCTACAGAAATATAGCACTTGGAGTTTTGCCCACAGTACAGCAGAGTTTTATGGGTATTAAGAAAAGTAGAATTTAGATTTATAAAGAATTACATACATGCTTGCAGCTACTAACGTCGATTTCTCTGAACACAACCTGCTATGCACATTAATTTTAAGATTCAGAGTTCCCACACAAACAAGGAGACAAATACATGTCCATATTTCACCCACATGTATCTAACTCGGCAGGAATATAGCACAATAATAAAGAATTAATATCTAGTAAGAATAATTTTCAAAGCGTTTTGCAGCTTTCAATGAACCCTGCCTGGACTATGGGTAGGTAGGTTACCATGCTTGCTTTTTCAAAGGGAGAGGCTGTGTATGATTTTGGAACTCCGTTTTCCCACCAGTTACCCCCAGGTGGGAATGGGGACTCAGGAACACTTGGAAAGAGGTGAAAGGAAATGCTTTGACCTGCAAAACCCCAACATATTTTTATGAGTCTGCGTGAGTGTGAGGAGAGACACTGTAGACTTAATATACCTGTGAGTCACTGACTGAGCTCTGCCCCACCATTGCTCTTTCCATTGATCCTGGGATTTCTTCCATTGCTGTGACGGTTCCCCAGGTGGACACTCTTTTCCCACGGGAACTCTCCATCCAACTCCTGGAGACCAGAGAGTTTCTGCGTCCCCCCCGGTGCTCCTGGGACTGCTTTGGCTAAAAGCCATGCGACTGAGGGTACCAGTAGGACCTCCCTGTTTGAGATATACTGAGCAGAGGAAGGTCTCACCTCTTTGACATCAGATGTTGAGAAGGGACTTAAAGCGCCACAGCCAGGCGATTCCACTCACTTCTTGTCTGCTGACAGCTCAGTTATTTCTCTGAGCCTTGCCAAAGGTGCTCGAGAGGAATCTGGATGGGGTGGACTTTGGTCAGTGGACCCAGTTTTTTAGCTGGTTATCAAAGAAAGCTTCAGACACCAAAACTACATTAGACACCTATTCATTTGAGCAGGAAGAATGAACACCAGCACCTTACAGAAATGGTCCGGAATCTTATATCCAACACTTCAGAGAAGACAGGAGGCACACAGTAAGGAAAGGAAAGCAAATCCACTTCCTAATAACATTATCAAGCATCAATCTGCATCTCTTTCAGTCATCTAATTATCATGTTCCACTAAAAACATTGCACCATATGTCATAGTATGGATTTGATCATGTTTGCATGTAAACATTTGTTAACAGATCTGGGAAATAATCATAAATAGTTTAAGTATTATGCTAACTTGCATTTCGACACAGTAGCTATCATTATTCCTAAATAATAATTACATGATTGTTTTCTCACTGTTGTGTACATAGGTAATTAAAGTGCCCCCCTCGAGAAACAGAATGATTTCTAATTCAATATCAAAAGCTTTTTAGTATGACAGGTATATTAATATTTCTGAGTCACAAAAAAGTCAAACATGACTGTCGTTCAAAGCCAGTTTTAAGGTAATTCCCTGCTCAAATCATGGCTTGGCTAGATTTACATTAATTTCTTCCAACAAGGGATATCTAAAGAGGCAGGAATTCTCAGGCTGATGGCTCTGATTAAATATGCCATGCAGAGAGAAGAAACAGAAAAGATTAGCACAAGGGAAAAAACAGGGGAAATTACATTTTCCATGACTTTTCTGTCATTTCTATTCTGTCTGGCTATTTCGAACTAAATATTATCTAACATAGAAAGCAGTGCGTTTTTAACTTCCATCTACTATTCCATAAAATTATTTTTCTGTCCTCTTATATAAGTGAATCTTGTTTGAGTGCAATAATGCACTAAAAGGATAGTAAAAAACACCAACATAATAGAGAACGGTATTCTGCAAAGGGCAGTGCATGGGTACAGCATTCTGCCCAAATGATTCTTCCCCAAGTGTGTGGCCTATACATTCAGAAACATTTAATTTAAGGTAACAGATTTGAGCATCAGACTTTCATTACTGTGCTAATAAAATCATGGATTCATAATTCATTGTACTAGTTGAAATTTGTAAAATTTGCAAGGTAAAGTGGACCTAGGAATAACACTAGGAAATGCAAATCCAGAATTATTTTAGAGCTCATCTGAAGAAAATATGGGAGAGCCTGAGAAAAGTTTGCAAAGTCTGTAGATAAAGTCTCTTTTAATTCATTTTGTACACCTCAAACGTAATTTCAAATTCTTTACCCTTTTGCTTCTTAAATGCCATATCAACACCATTTTCTATGTCACCATAAGCATTTAGGCCACTGATCTTAGAAACACCTGCAGGAATTTTGTACTCCTTTAATGAGTTATCCCTCTAAAGTAAAGAAACCGCTTATTTGTGTAAAGTTCAATGCCTATTAAAAAATGCGTGCCTTCAGAATCTAAATCCATTCGTATTGTCTTACATTGCCATAAATCACAGGCTACAGTAATTGTAATTGGGAAAAAGCATCCAAAATCCAAATGTGAAACAATGAAAAAGAAAAACCTGAAAAAATGCAGGTTATTTTAAAAAATATTAACTATATTTTGATTTTACCCAAATATTAGCTCATTTATTAATTTAGAAGAGAAGTTTAATCTAACAGCTAATAGTTGCAATACTCTTAATTAAAAAGTGTTGATTAAATTCACTTCACCAACACCAAGATATTTTGTTGATAAATGGCTAAATTTCTTCACTAGTTTAGTCTCGTGTATTAGATACTTCAATCCCTTTTTAAAAAATTTTATTTGTTAAACCAAATAAGGACACTTAAGGGGGTTTATTCCTATTACAAGAAAAATGAGCTGCATCCTCAGGGATGGAGCCACAAGGTTCTCCTAGAGTTCGTTAAGTTTTGATGGTCAGGGGGAATGACTGCAGAGAACAATATTTGCCCTTCAGTTTGCCACAATATTTGCCATTCAGATAATTATTGTGCTCTCTATGTTAAGTTGTATAGAAGCAGGGAATACAGAAAAATCCAAGTCCCCAAAAGAGTTTACAAATCTGGATTACAGCCAGACACAACAGTGAGTGAAGTAAGCAGATGGAAGAATAAGGGCTAGGATAAGGAGCAAGTTTTTCCTAGTAAGTAGTAGTCACAGCGTAACACCTGCCTACTACCGTCCTCTGATCACTGCAGAAAGCCAAGTGTTGGTAGTAACAAATACTGTCAAGTGCCATGGTTTTGCAGAAAGGAGTGAGCTCATAAGGAATGAGCACTCATAACAGTTAAAAGCACGGCTTGAATCATAATTTCTAGAAACTTAAAAAAAGGAAAAAAAAGTCTGTGACTCAGAATAAAAAAAATCTAAGCAGCTACATTTGTTGTCAGATGAAAGTAAACAATTTATGTTGCCTTCTACATCTCCAGCAATTATCCTAGAAAACCACCCACTTTTCAAATGACGAACTAATCTTATAACTACTCAAAGTTAACAAATAAATGTCAAGCTACAGGTAAACTGAGGGATGTACGCACATATAGTAGAAAACTGAAGTCCAAAATAAATCATTAAGAACAGAAATTCAACTTTAATTTTAAACTCTTTTTTCTCCCGAGGATTAAAGTGAATCTGTTAATATTAACACAGACTTTGTTTTGATAATTAATTATAACACGCATGCTACACAAATCAATTCAATGGAGTTAAAAACTATCATATTTACACCAAGAAGGAGGAGTGCAAATGACTTTGCTTGCTTTTTTGGGCTGAAACAGACTTGCTATTTCTGAATCACAAAATTTACTTATTTTCCTTAAATGTATAAAACCCAAGCAAACCTTGAAAAGGTTCTTTGACATATTTCTTACCAGTTTGGTTACTGCTGTTTAATAAACAAGGTGACTCCTTACTCTTTTGCAGTGACTGAAAACGTGTTCTGCAGAAAGCGTGTCTTTCTGTAATAAAAGCACGGTGAAAAATCTAATTTGATTCTTTGTTTCCTGTGGATTTAATTTTTTAAAAAATAAACTGACTCACTTCAGAAGATAGTAGTTTAAAAATAAGTGTCTTAGATTTTGCAACAGTACAATCTAAAAGCAATAACTTTCAGTATTTTTTCATATACAAAGGATTAAAAAAAACCTGACTACCTTTATTTCTTTTGAAGACAACGCGATGACTGATGGACTTTAGCAGGAGCCAAGGTACAACAGTGTTCAGATCTGCTTTAGAAAGATCAAGGCATACACAAAATCTGCAGGTGGAAACCCGTAAATATTTTGAGAGAGGAGCATCCTGAGGTTACCCAATACCAAAACTGAAGGAGAGATATCAGGAAAACACTGAAGTACTTGAGAAAACAATATTGTTAATTGAGTAGGTCACACTTTTTCTCATACCAGTGGTGCAGGGAAACAGCTGCCAGTGAAGCACTCATTTTTTGACTGCGAGCAGCAAGGAGAGATTTTTTTCCCTTGACATGTAAAAATGCATACACAACATTTAAGTCAGACATTAAATGGGGCAGTGTATGGGGCCCACTGAAAATTTGATTTCACCTGTTGAGACCTCCTGTAAAGAAGTAAAAAAATAATTCATTGTTGGTTTATGCACATAGCATGATGCAACATTTTAGTCTATTTCCGCACCCACAAAAGAGACACAATCCTGTCAAATGACTAAGTTGCCATTTTTCTCTCATCACTGGGAGAGATCAGTTCCAACCTAAGACCTGCTGAACTAATACCAGTTGCACCCATTTACTACTCCAGGAATGCCGATATATTAACCCAGTTAAGACATTATTAATTTATTCAGGGCTCCTAGGTCTGGAAATTAAGAGGTATATTAATCTGGGTTTGGAAGTGTCTTAATAGTGCCAATTAATTTTTAAATTGAATTCCATATTAACAGCTTAACCGTCAGGTCAAGAGGTGCTCAGAAGTCAATTTAATATATGAGTCAATGGGACAATTGGTACGAAGAAGTACTAGTCAATCTAATAACTGCACAGCTGGTCTCCATCCATAACAACATCGGTTTTGTACAACTTCATGGCAAAGATGATGTGGTTCGAGGAACACTGTTGTCATAAGATCCCAGAGACTTAGGTCCGGTTAACTTTGCTGCTAACACAATCACACTGAGTCACCGAATTGTTGAGACTGGACAGGACCTCTGGAGATCACCTAGTCCAACCCCATGCTCAGAGCAGGGTCAAGTAGAGCAGGTTGTTCAGGGCTGAGTCCCGTTGGGTTTTAAGTGACTGGAAAGACAGAGTCTCACCAGCCTCTCTGCACAACCTGTTCTAGTGTACAAACACCCTCAACTTCTGTTATATGCTCAGAAAGTGATCTTGGAGCTATGCGATCCTGCCTGCTTTTACCCATATTACCTATGACATCTGGCTTATAAACCGTTCAGAGCATGAACCATCTCTTACGATTTAACTGCATAGCAAAAAGCTCATGATGATAGTAGGAGTCCTACAAGAAATGCCTGGGAGATCATTCAGTTTGAAGGCTAAAGTGAAAAAAAGACATATCCCAAATCAATATGTATCACAATGTCCTATGGAGGTCATTTGATTCTTTGTAAAGTTCTTTCTGATGACAGTAGCTCTTTCCCTCTTCCTCTCCACCCTATTAAAAAAATAATTTTAAAATCTCAATGCATGGTGTTAGTCTCATTATTTACCTGATGGTATGTTCATGCTTATTCCACTACCTCATTATTAACTTTGGGGTGAAAAACAATGGAGTGAAGGACATCATGTTGCAGTAGCAGAGCTGTGGATTGGAGGTACCAATTCATACATCATTAGCTGAAAGAGACAAAAGAATAAGTGTTACTGTCTTCAGATACAGCAACCCAGACCCTGGACATGACGAGAAAGAACAAGACTTGCAAATAAAGAATCCTTATGAGAACAAAATACCACCATGGCATGAAGGTTATGAGAGCTCTGATGCTATTTAGGTAGAAGAAAACCTACATGCTTGTCCTTGAATGAAGTATCTCAGATTAATTAAATAATCTGCAGGAAATTTCCAAAATAATCTAATTGCCCATCCAGTGTTTCTTTTTCAGGTGCATTTCTAACTACACAGTCAGCTACTAAGAACCTTTTTCCCTTTGAATAGTGATAAAAAATTCAACACCTATGCCAGTCTAGGAAACACAGTATTTCTTTCATTTCCAGCTATCTTATAACAAGGCAATGATAAAGTACAGTATCTTTTCCTCCCAGCACAAGCAAATACATTTCCAAAGACAAAATCAGAATAATTCGACTTCTGAAACTTTTTTTCTATTTTTATATTCCGTGTGTTCAACACAAATCTCTCAACTGACTGCAGGAAGAACTAAACTGTGCCTGCCTTGCTTCATGAGAGTGGGGCACACTTCTTGAAATTCAGTGCGAGTCCCGCTCTGAGAGTTTTTTGCGGGATAAGTCGGGGTTCTGTGGTTGAGCCCCAAATATTCCTGGAGACTGTGGACTTGACCTACAACTTACAGGAGCAAAAATCTTGATTGAGTCTTCTGTCTTCAAATCATTGGGTTTAGGTCATTATAACAGATGAAGCTTCTTTTTTTCTGAAAAAGTCATCCAAGAACAGACCTTCAGCATTAGTGACCTGGCAATACAGTACCAGTCCTACTCTGTGAGCTATTATTGATGGAAACACCTGAGTAGAAATGTTCTTATTGAGTCTAATGTACAACCAGTAGCATGACTGAGCATGAAGCCATATTCTGAGAATAATGCCAAAACTGCAGAATACTGTAATTTAGCCTCCTTGAATGCATTTTT
The DNA here is from genome assembly GCA_013396915.1 of Stercorarius parasiticus. NCBI lineage: Eukaryota > Metazoa > Chordata > Aves > Charadriiformes > Stercorariidae > Stercorarius > Stercorarius parasiticus. The sequence continues at coordinate 664,243 of VWZL01003390.1, read as the reverse complement.
GTTTTCAATCATCTCAATTCCAAAACAAAGCCCACCACGTCCTTTTAAGTGTGTGTGAACCAATTCCAGAATTATATAAACAAAATGGAATACAAGCTCAGTGGCGAGTTTTTATGAGGACACTATGCATATGCACGGTGGCGCAAATGCCTTTATGTCACATCATCTGAGAAACACACACTCTGGGTATAGGGCAGAGAGAAGGGGTTATCAGCCTCTCAGTTTACCCTAGTATTCAAGTTTGGGGAGTATTTATACATCGTTCTGGAATGAAGCCCTGGTAATTGAAAAACATTTTTGCCACTAAGCTCAGTGTGATGATACTTTTACCTAAACACTCACCCATCACTAGATAATCCTTCAATACAACCAGCTTTTGGAAGCAATCTGAATGTTTTTTGCAGTTGTGAAAAGCATCCACAGCAGGGAGTGGAGACTAGCTGGAGCCTGGTCCTCCAGCTGCCATGGGACAGCACAAGCCAGCAACTCCGTTGAATTTAAAAGCTTAGCAGAGCAATGGAAATAAGACATCATCCTCACCCAACCAAAAGCTCTAAAGCTTCAGGCTTACTAAGGTAAAAAAGTTGAGAATTTGGCCAGTTCAGTGCTTCGGCACCACTTGCACTGAAGCGCTAAATTGACTGAGGTGTAAATCTTTCCTACACGGTTTTGCTCATGCTCGGCCTCTGAGCAGTGACAGGCATTTGGGTGAGTTTGTGCAGGTATTATTTTAGAGCCATTTTCTCTAATCTCGCTGCACCATGCTTTAATATTTATGGAAACGTATCTACAAAACACGTAACCTTTTATAAATTTCCATGGTGATGTCTGTGACAAAATACATTACTTCTAATTTCAGAAGTATTTGTTAATTTTCATGACAAAAAGTCTTTGCAATCACATTAAGCACAAGAATTTTGACATGGAAAGGTGATTCCTCTCAAAGAGATGAGAGAGATGTGCAAATAAGGTTCTGAATGGACATGCTGTCACAATTTTACGTGGAACATGAACAATACATCCCTAGAATAATATGCTTTCATTTTATCTTTTATAAGTTCATAAAATATTCATCTTCTTTCCCAGCTACGCTGCGAGATCAATCTCAGCAGCACTGTTAGTTCATACGAAACGTAAACTGAAACTGACTATAGACATGAAAGAGGAAAGCCTCATTTTGGTCTAATCCAAGGGAAATGAAAATGCAGCAAGGAAAAAAGAATTCAGGGAATAGGTCTTTTGTAGTTTGTTAATCTAAGATATCATCATGTAAGAGCAATAACTAATTTTTATAGACACTTTAATTGTGAAATAAATCATTGAATAATAAATATTATAATGGGAAATGAAGATACGAGAAATTCAAATTCAGTGGAAGTTACAGGCTAATCCACATAATTCAATGTGGTAATACTCTTGTGCTATCCAATGAGGCTTACTGGTGGGTACGGGGTAATTTAAGCTAGCGAGTGCACAAACTGGTGCCAGGGTGGTGGAGAAGTCGTCATTCCAAACCCAGGCAGCTACCTGGACACTTCATTTGGTATTTTTCGGAAACCCAGCCACCACCGCCCCATGTGCTGCGAGGATGTCAGCAGCAGTAATTCAATGTGCGAGCCGCACACTTCTCTTTCCGTTCGCGGGAACAGATACTTGTAGGCTTGCTGTCTTTCCAGTGTGAGGTCAAATTTAAAGGATTATTTTCTGACAGGGTATTCTGTGCAGTTTTGTTTCTGTCTTATTCTGTCTCCTAGTGTGGGTATTTACTGGGACGCGATTTAAACTTGCATTTCTGTGGAAAGAGGCCACCATTTGTTTATTTTAACGGCTCTTACCAAATTTATTTTGACAGCCTGTCTCCCAGAACTTTATCCCTGGGGAAATTTTTGACCTCCAACAAGTTTCCTGCAGCTCACCTTAATCAAGTCATGAGCAGCTAGCAAGAGCAGCACAGGAAGTATGTAATACCCAGTTTTGATAAGAAGAGAGAGGATGGAGACTGGAAAAGATCACATTTAAAACAAACACCAATTCAGAGATGATCAGGAGAGAACAAAATGTCTCCTGCAATCTTATAAACTCATTGTAAACTATACTATTTAGATGAACTCGTCTCATTAAATTGTCCTTCGCTACCAAAGGCAGCGTTTATTTTTTCAGTACAGGCATGGAGACTATTTTCTTTACATGCAGAAGCAATCAGATTTGCCCTCTGCAACAGCTACTGCCACAGCAGAAATCCTCTAATGGGCTGAGAAAGTTGAGTATTTCCCATTACTTTCCAATCTAACCAGATATGTTTTACAAAGTTTTGAAGACTACTATTAAATAATGGTTTATTTTAAAGCACTGATGGCCAAAACTATGGAAGGTTTTTGGCCTAAGACTTAAAAAAACCCCAACCAAACCCTTCTTTGGCTTTGTAGTAAAATAAAACACGTATTTTTCTATCAAAGCTTTCAGAACATGGAGGACTTGGGAAAAGAGGTTTGAGATAAATAGCCTGCAGTTTTAGCCTTTCTGAAGCAAAAGTTCTCCAAATCCAGAAAACTGGAAAAGATTATATTAGTAATAATATAAGGCTCATACTAGTAAAATTAGGCTCGTAAAAGATGTGAGTGGCAGTAGTAAACATCATAACAAACTTTTAGTGACTTTTTGGTGAAATTTTAATCTGAAAAGGGTAGGAATTTGCAATTTTCATCCAAAGAAAAAAAGGACTTAGAATCTTCTCAGAATCCCAAGGACAACATTTAAAACTCCCAGCAGAAGACAGTGAAAGCAGCTAAGAAACTGGAGCTCTCCTGGTGGGAATATTAACTAGTACAATCTTCTCAGGCAACTAAAGGCATAGGCAAAATTTTGTGAATTCGGAGTTAAACATCAGAATTCTGCCCAGCTCCTAGATGAACATATGTCCTGCGGTGGACATATGTGGTTGTAGCATTGAGAAGCCTCACGTAAGAATAAGGCTGTCAGGTAGTGGATATCTAAATAGAAAACTGTGAGAGAAAAGAGGGATTATGCCCATACTAAAAGGGAGAAAATAAGAGATGGCAATGTCACATAGTCGGCATCCAGTCACACAGGAAGCATGAGCTGAAGATGGAAATTTAATGTCTTCTGAGTTCAAGCCCCATGTTACAAACACAATTACAAGGTAGAGAACTCCATTCCTGCATAAATAATAGTAGATAATGGATGTATTTCCCTTTTTTTTGCCCTATGGCACATGCAATACATCATTTTCCACTTGAGGAATTCACTTATCCAAAAATGTTGCACACTGAACATACAGACAGAATTCAGTTACTTTTGTACTGAATCTGTACTGTTACCGTAGGAAGGATTACTTTCCAGCTACAAAATACATTTATTTACTGAAGTCTCACACTTCAGCTTACTCATGTGCTCAGCTTTACCCCCAAAAGTACAGTGACTTACTGGTTCCTGTGTACCAGATTTAAAGGAATAATAAAAGGCATGTGTTGTGTTTGGTGAACGTGTTTCATTATGTGCTGTTGTTACTTCTCCCCATAGGAAATCCCTCGTGCTCGATGCCCTTACATTCACGCTCAGGACCAGTTCATGCCCTCCTGGGATGAAACCCGATGGAAGGGACTAACAGAAAGATCTTGGCAAGTCACAAAGTCCTTTTTCAGGCTCTTCAGGGGCCAGGCGGAAAATCTGCTAACTCACCCCCTCAGCCACGTGCCGGCACACTTGCTCTGTTAGTGACAAAGATAATCTTGTTTTACAGCTACCCCTCTATCGCCATAAAACTGAAACAAAGTTATCTGAAAGAGTGTAACTGCTACAAAAGGACTTTATATAAGGCTTGATTTCCTTGCCATATATTTTCAAATAGAAGATGAAAGCAAAATATGCATTTCCATCAGTGTCCTTACTCCCCTAGAGCCCGAGATCATAAACTAGCAACCTAGTGTTGTACATATATTGTGGTGAACATTAAGTTACTTAGAAACTGTCTTTTAATTATCAGAAAAATCAACAATTGCAATACTATACTAGCAGAATGACTACAAACTATATTAAGAAACAGTGACCACTTTAGCAGAGTAGGCTTTAGTAGAGCAGAGGACTCGGCAAAGAAGTGACTGTGGAAACATTTGGGAAACTGAAGGATAACAAGATGTTATGTCTTGTAGTTCCTCTTTTTAGCCATTCTTTTCCTACCGACTTTTGAACTAAAATATATTTATCAATGATCTGGATGAGGGAGTTGCGTGCACCCTCAGTAAGTTTGCAGATGACAGTAAATTAGGTGGGGTGTTGATCTGCTTGAGGGCAGGAAGGCTTTGCAGAGGGATCTGGACAGGCTGAATCGATGGACGGAGGCCAATGGTATGAGGTTCAACAAGGCCAAGTGCCGGGTCCTGCACTTGGGTCACAACAACCCCATGCAGCACTACAGGCTTGGGGTAGAGTGGTTGGAAAGGTGCCTGGTGGAAAATGACCTGGGGGTGTTGGTCGACAACCGTCTGAATATGAGCCAGCAGGGTGCCCGGGTGGCCAAGAAGGCCAAGAGCATCCTGGCTTGTATCAGGAACAGTGTGGTAAGCAGGACTAGGGAAGTGACTGTCACCCTGTACTAGGCACTGGGGATGCCCCACTTCGAATACTGTGTTTAGTTTTGGGTCCCACACCACAAAAAAGACATTGAGGTGCTGGAGCGGGTCCAGAGAAGGGCAATGAAGCTGGGGAAGTGTCTGGAGAACAAGTCTTATGAGGAGCGTCTGAGGGAGCTGGGGTTGTTTAGCCTGGAGAAAAGGAGGCTGAGGGGAGACCTTATCGCTCTCTACAACTACCTGAAAGGAGGTTGTAGAGAGGTGGGGGTCGGTCTCTTCTCCCAAGAAACAGGCAATAGGACAAGAGGAAATGGCCTCAAGTTGCGACAGGGGAGGTTTAGACTGGATATTAGGAAAAATTTTTACACTGAAAGGGTTATTAAGCATTGGAACAGGCTGCCCAGGGAAGTGGTTGAGGCACTATCCCTGGAGGTATTTAAAAGACAGGCAGACATAGTGCTTAGAGATATGGTTTAGTGATGGTTTTTGTCAGAGTTAGGCTGATGGTTGGACTAGATGATCTGAAGGGTCCCTTCCAACCTAGGCAATTCTGTGATTCTATAAAAGGGCAAGGGCAGGCCTAGAGAGAGATGCAAACCTACTGACTCTCTTGCTCTCTTTCCAAGTGCCTTAGCCCATTTCTGTCTGGACCAGAGACCCTGCTCCTAGTGGCAGCAAGACACTCCTGATGGTCTTTGGAAAAGGAGACCATTACTGTAATCCTTGTTCCACCAGTGAAAACCTCTTAGTACCTTCCAGTCAAAGTAGCTTTACAGTTCCCCTCCCATCTTCATTCTATCCATGCTTACAGATGTCTCATTTCCAGTTTTGTGGGGTCTTTTTTTTTTTATTTTATTATTGTTTAATCCCACTTTTGTGAAGCCCCTCACATCCAGAGGCTCACACACTGGCCACACTGGCCAGACCCACGCAGCGAAGCAGGTGAAATGACTTGCAGGACACAGACTTTAGTCATTTCTCGTTGCTTTCTTCCTCCCCCCTGCATGTGCCCGTTCCACCTGGAATGCACGAGGACATTAAATGAGTAATTCTGGGAGAACATGAACTGAAGAACCCTGGTTTCCCACAGACTTATACTGAGGCTGATAATGAGCTGTAATTGAAACTTTTCTCATTACCAAGACATTTATATGGTCTCTCAACCATGTGAATCACTGTTTAATAAGAGGCAAGTTCATGTTACAGCCTTTGGGACGTTTACAGGATCTCTCAGCCCTACCCAGCTGCCTATTTTCATGAAATATCTTAATTATATTTGAGATAGATTTGGGCGAAACTGCCCAACAGCTTCAAAAGTTATTGGAGAAGTAAAGGAGACACAGCCAAGCGTGATCGCATAAAGGCCTGTTTCCATAGGAACCTAGAGGGAAAACAGCAATACAATTTGTGAAAAATTTCATTGCAGAGTGACTTTAATTGAAATTTTAAAAATATCTGACCAGCTTTAAATCACGTGCGGTAACACATGCTACGTTTCTCCCGCCTTCCCCCATTCGGCACCCAGCCTGCAGACCCCTGCCTTCATGTATCCCACTCTCCTGTAGCCTCCAGGCACAAAAACTACGCTTCTTAAAGTCAGGAAGTTGCTCTGCCTGCATTTTGTCAATCTCTCCTTCAGATGGAAACTATTTTTTTAGGCAAGGCAAGCATCTCAGAAAGCCATGCCAACTGCTACACTCCACTGCTCGCACACGTGTTAGGCATATGACAGAACTAATTAAAGGCGAGCCCACAGGAGAAGCGAGTTACAGTATCACCTGCTGAACAAAGGGCACCCAGAGTGATGCTCTGGAGGTTGGAAATGCCGGTCTTTGGCCGCGAAGGTCATTTGGGGTTGAAGCCCAAAGAGCAGGCGGCAACCTGAGTGAGCATAGTGAACGTCTTTTATAGAACAAACTGCCAGCCCTCTCTTCGTTATACTCTCTTCAGGTATAAAGGTATAACACCCATCTGAGTTTTTAGCTCCTGTCTCCCGTGGCCGCGAAAACCAGCGTTAAAAATTAACCCCCATTTTCAACTCAATAAACTGAGGTGCAAGACCTCGGAAGGGAGGGAAACCACCCCGCGAAGGTTCATCACGCCGAGACCGTGGATGCAAAGGGCGCCCTTTTGTCCTTATGCCCACCAACTCGGTGGCCAGGTCCCTCCCCGCCGTCAGCAGCGCCTGGACCGCAGCATCCCCGGCTGCCCCAGCTCCCGCACGCCGCTCGGGACGCTGCGGTGCGGCGGAGGGCGCTCAGCCCGCCCCGGCGGAGGGGCAGGCCGGCCGGGAGAGGCAGCCAGGGGCGCCCCACCGCCATCTTTCCCTGGGAGCCCCCCCGCTCTGGACCGGGGCCGGGCAGGGGGGGCCGGTCTCCCCGCCGGGTGCCTTCCCCCCCCGCGCCGCCCCGCCCGGGCCGCCCTCCGCCTTCTGCCGGCCGTGCCAAGCAGCCTCCATCTCGGCCTTCACTACCGGGTCAGGCGAGGCGG
>VWZL01003390.1:635654-657100 GCA_013396915.1 Stercorarius parasiticus | reverse complement strand
GCCGAGTCCACGAGATCGTGATCGTGAGGAGCCCGGAGGGGCAGCTGGGCTTCGAGCTGAAGGGAGGTGCCGAGAACGGGCAGTTCCCCTACCTGGGGGAGGTGAAGCCCGGCAAGGTGGCCTATGAGGGCGGCAGCAAGTTAGTGCCGGAGGAGCTGCTGCTGGAGGTGAACGAGACCCCCGTGGCCGGGCTCACCATCAGGGATGTGCTGGCCGTGATCAAGCACTGCAAGGACCCCATCCGGCTCAAGTGCCCCCAGGGGGCCGGGGCAGGTCTTGGGGGGAGCAACTTTGTTGCTGCAGTTTGACTTTCCCCCCGAATTCCCCGCCGGAGCCGCCCCCCTCCCCGCCGGAGGTTGGGAGGGGGGGAGGGAGGATGCGAGCGGCGCGGCGCCGTGCCCGCAGCCGGGCGAATTAAATGTGCGTCAGTGACAGCGCTTCGCCATGCCGCGGGAGGGGGCGGCGGGGCGGCAGCATCACACACGCACCCCCCGTCCCCATCGGCCGCCCGTCCACCCCCGCAGCACCGGTACCGGCCGCTGGACCAGCCGGTGGGACAGGGGGAGCGGGCGGGGAGCGGGGCTTGCCCTTGGCTCGGCGTGGGGACAAGGCGGGGGAGCGCTGGGCGCCGGGTCCCTGGTGGCATTAAGGGCGGCTTGAGCATCTCTTAAGTGTCATTAGCGGAAAAGTCATTCATTTGATCCCTGGTGAAAACGATCGCCCGATCCTAGGGAACGGGGAGCTCGGGAAAAGTGGGAGGGAGAGGCAGGAAGAAACTTTCGGGAGAGAACGGTCTACTTTCGCCTCTCCTCTGTTTCTCTTACTTATTTCTGAAGTACTGTAATAGGTTAATGCGTTTCTAGGAAAGTCAATAGAGACCCCACAGACTCTGTTTATGTATTTGTTTGTGTCCTCTTTAAACTATGCTGAGTTGGGCTATCAGCAGCTGAACGCTTGGGAGGAGGTTTCTGCTGCCCCAGCAGCGTTTCTGAAGCCCAGGAGCTGTGAGCTGCTCTGGGAGCCGAGTCCGTAGGTGCTCCTTGGACATGGATGGCGCAGCATCTGGACGCGTTTCACTAAAGTACGCGTTTCAGCCAGGCAGTAAGCTCAACCATCGAAAACTTGGGGATTTCTGCAGTGGGATGGTTTTTGGTGCCGTGCATCAGAGACGTTTGTGCTCTGCAACTGTAGCCGGCAGCCTTTGCTCAGAGGACATAGAGGAGAGTTCCTCTGACATTTGGTAAAATTTTATCATTGAACTTCCTCATTGTAATTGGCGGGTTATTGTTTAAAGTGGCATTTGCGATACTTCCGAATGCTTGAAAGAGATGCCCATTATAAGTTTTTCCAAACATGGCAGAATCAGTAGAAAGAATTTGACTTTCACTCAGGCCTTCAGCATGTACTTTATGATGTATTCAGTTATCTACATAAGGTCAAACCTCTAAATAAAGATATGATCTGGGATTTTTCTATTTGTCCTTTTGGGTAAGTTGTGCAATATGTTGTAGATAATATCTTGATAGTCAGGCAATGCAGGGACACACAATAGTTTATGTGATAAGTGAAGATTAGAAAGGAGTATAATGGATTCTGTCTTGCAGTGTAGTGTCATCTCTGGGTGCCTGAACTCCAGGAAACCTGCTCTGTAGTTTCCACTTTTTATCAATAATTTTAGTGTCAGTGGTCTACTGTGACGGGATTCAAATAGAAGCATCAGTGGAAGTGTCAAGAAGATAAGGGTCATTATCAAGAAGATACTGTCTGTCAAGTTATTTAAATTCTTACTTTTTTCTTTGCAGAAATCCTATAGCTGCTTTACAGTAATGCCAATTTAAGGTTACGTTAATTTACTGTGTGAAGCAGTCTCTGTCCCACCTCTTCACTGTTTTTCTAATATTTCTCTTTAAGTCAAAGCAAGCACCAGTGATTCATTAATGTGTGCACCCTCAATAAAGATACCTGTCATACATGAATTAGGGACATTAGTCAGGCTTTTAGTCCGTGGATTACTGCAAGTTCATTGAATGAGACATACAGGATGAATTCAAAATTCCGCCTAGTTTTTATGTATATCTATGTATCTCTGAGGAGTTTCACTTCTGTATGTTAACACACTACACTTCTGATGCAAGTCCTCAAAGCACTGGCCAGATGACTGTGTGTTTGGAAGTGACAGTTCTGCATAGATTCTTGGACTGAGAGAGACTTCCTGGCTGGAATGATCTTTCTTGTGCTCCAGCATGCTTTCCTTCGCCAAAGGGAGAGGCCTTCTGGATTCAACTTCCTATTTTTTTTTAAAAAAAAAGGTCAATGGTTTGTGTTTTTGCCTCCCTCAGTGTAAGTCAGACCAGCGTGTATTTGTAACCCCCCCGGTTACAAAGCGCAGACAGCAGGCATCTACGTTACTCACAGTAACAAATTTCTATTCCCCAACAGTAGTTTGCAGCAGTGTGTAGGAGAGAAAAAGCACGGCAATAAAATCTTTACATGTTTTTGTAACTTTTGTTCTCCTTTTAATTATAAAACACCTTTAGTGTGCTGGAACAAGGTTAATGACTCCATTATCGTTGTTTCCGCATAATTTATCAATGATATCTCTGTAAATTAGAATAGCATGACCTTGAATGCACCATGTGACTGTAGCTGCTTCTTCAGTGCTGCCTAGGAATGAAGTCAGAGGGAGAAATGTGGAGGTAGGACACGACTATTTATAATGTGATGCTTAAGAGACTGTGAGTATTTCTCTTGTTTGAAAGTTTTGATAATTCAGCAGTGACAATTCACTTGTGGATGAAATCAGGGAACGGCTAATTCAGTTTACAGGAATTGGTTTAGCTGGTTTGAAGTATGGATAAATAAAGGTGCTTTCATGATTTTTCATTACGTTGTGTTTGATTAAACACCCCCCTCTTCGAAATAATGAAATACTTCATCTTTCACCACATTACAAGGTGAAATACTTCTCTAAAAAAAGTCGAATGGAATATTGCTGTTTTATATGAGCTGAACATCTTGAGCTAAAAATATTAACTTAGAAAAAAACAATCATATAATGTAGGAGTTGCTGTATATAATCAAGAGGAGTAAACATCATGAGAAACTAATTAGCGGTTCCACGATATGATCTGACATAGAACTCTCCTAAATATGACACCCAATAAATAAGGTTTTAATGCAGGAAATTATTGCCTGGTTTGGCATGGGGAGAAAAGATTGTAAGAATTATTATTATTTTTTAATCCTAATTGTTAAGAGTTTGCAGAGAACTCCTTGGAGACTATTTCCTGTTTGGGGTTTTTTGTTAGGTTTTTTTTGCGAGCTACTTATCATGCTACTGTTGGCAGAAGCACAGAGATTCTCTTAAAATACATGGGGCGAAATCTTGTCCCAGATGAAGTCAATGGCAAAGCTGTCCTTGACATGGAATGAAGAAGACGGGATTTCCTCTGTAAAGTCCTATGCTTTTTTCAATATATACCCTTTCAATGGGAGAATTTTGTACAGCAGTCAAATTAGTCGGGCATATTTTGCAAACGTTACGCATTCTGACCTTCTACGCACTCTGGTGAAGAGAAGAGCCTTACTGTTTCTGAAATAAATACTTCTGAATTTCAAATGCGATTGGTTTTACATGCAGAACATTTTAGATTAAGTACTATCTTCTTCCCACAGATGCACAGATGCGTAGTTGTAAAAGTAGCAATGTGTTAAGGAAAGGCATCCTAATTTGGATAAGTAATCACACGGGGAAGAGTCATGTGAGGAGCAATGTTTTCTCCAGTTCCACTCTCTGTTCATCACTGCTGTCTCAGATCCACAGCATCTTTCTCCAGTAATTCCCATCAGTAGGCGACACAGGTCCATGACGTGCACAGCCTCCAATACAGCTTTGGTTTTAGTTTGAAGGGTTGCAGGAACAGCCCACTCAGTTGTACTGCATAAACCAGGATCTTTATTCTTTGCATGGAGTTATAAACTTCCACGGATGCGCTCACCAGAATCCCAACGGTTGGTCTGAAAACATGGATTTCAGAACTCGGGAGCATTGCAGCAGATTTTGTCCTGGACCTGCTGCCTGACACATCTCTTCCTCAAGGAAAATGGTTTGGACATACCAAGTAACCAGGTGATCTGACTAACTGAGCAGTTTAATTTACTTTTAGAAGTATTTAGTTGTATATGAATCTAGTAGTTGAACTGGATAACATTGGTACTTTATGTTGACACTTTCCAAAGTCTCTGATTTGACTAAATCACCAGACTTTAAGGTTCAGCCCATAATGCTTTAGCTCCTTATGCAAAAAGGCATTTAGTACGCATAATGTAAGCAGGGACTTAAAACCACTTTTACTTTCTCAGTCTAATCGTTTACTTAACAGTGAGCACATGCTGAAATGTTTTGCTGACTATAGATAGACTTGGGCATATTTGCAAGTGCTTTCCCAGTCAGAAGATTTGGACCCTCATTAGATTGGATACAACAGTGGCCATTTGGACAGGTCCACATCCTCCACATCCTATTTCTGGTAGCGGTGTCAGCGATTTCACAGTGAAGAGTAAAGGGACAGGATAGGACTGTCCCAGCACCCAGTGATTTGTGGCTTAGGGATTTAGTAGCCTTGTAGTGTTTTGGGTTTTTTTTTCTTGGTTGGTTGTTTTTTTCTTAATGAGTTAAACCATGAATTTTGCAATTAAAACCAGTTAACTTTTTTTTTTTTTCCTTTAAAAGTCTGCCTTTTGACAGAAAAGTACAGGAATGTTTTGGTTTTCCAAAGTTTTGCCCTACACATGTAAGTCCTGTGTCAGCTGGTTAAAATGTTACTATTTTCCTACGGACTTTTCCACACACATTTTCCTATGTATAGTTATGTTTTTAAGAAATTTCTTTGGTTATTCAAATTAATCAATAATTCTCTTCTATGTTCATTAAAGTACTCTGCGTATACAGGTTGTCTTTATGTGTTTTTTCTTACTGGTATCGATATATACTATCTTCCAAGATGTGAACGTTGGATAAAATTTTCTTCACTAATATAAAGAACAATATTTTACAATAGAAAGCTGCATGATTTTCCTAAAAAAAGAAAATAATTCACACATGTCTTGCAAAAACCAAACCCAAAGAACTTTGAAAACCTGCATGGTTGCACTTCTGGAATATAATGCAAAGATATTCTTTGAAAATAAACTGAACTTCAGACTTACTTCTTTTTCCTAATTTGTGCTCCTTAGGATTTTACTAACTCTAGAAATTAAATTCAGAGTTCTCTTTTTACCATTACTTTATGTCATTCTTATAGTTGTCCATCTTAATTTAAAGACCATTGAAGCTGACTTCTGACTCATGTAGCCGGTGATTTATACTTCGGCTCCTCCAGCGAGATTGTGGTGTTTCATGTCAGGAACTCTGTGTGTTCACTGGCAGTAGAATTATATTCATCAGTCTTTTTCCTTCTCTGAGAATTACCAATGTGTCATTAAAGGATGGGCCATGACTTTGTTAGTGCATCGTTTCCTTGAAGAAATGAAATAATTGAGAGTGCTCTGCTTAGTTCTGTTGAGTCACATATGGTTAAGTTCATCTCGCACTAACACTTGTCCATCTGTTGATACTGTTGACATCAAAGGAAAGTACTGGTTATGAGGGGGTAAAATTGCATCTGACTTATTTTATGCATCCTATAACCTCACCTGCATTAATTTAGCATTTCATGGAAGATATGGATTCTGAGCTTTTGCTTTCAGCGTTCCTGATCTTCTCCTTGCTCCTTATAGATGAGGAGCTCCTTTCATGACATGAAAGAGTTGATCAATTATTCATCTGCGTTTTTTGTATACGAGAAGTGGTGTATACATGGAAAAAGTGCTCCTTCAGAAGGGATTTATGTGAGGAGATGGTCATAACTGTGATTTAGAAAGGGTGATGGAGAGGAAAGCGCTGCAGAAGTTGTAGAAGCAGATGTTTCTTGTTTTTCTCTTCCTCATAGTGTTATAAACAAATAAAAAAAAAAGGAAACATTTTTTGCTGGAGACCATCAAGGCAAGGGTCGAAGAACATAGTGCTATTGCTTGACTGCATTAACATTCTGGAAGCAATTTTTTTTCTTCCATAGGTATAATATGTGTTTATAAATATATGAGTATACAAATGCATCGGTATCTATTTTTTTTTTTTTGGAGAGCTATGTGTAGGACTTTTTATCTGTAGGTTGAGAGTGTGTAAGACTTTGTGTAGTATTGCTACACAGTAATATAATATATAATTATGTTAATGGGCTACAGTACTAATCTGGAATATTTTTCATACAAGTTTTGATGTATATATATGAGATATTTGCAATGAACTCGTTCACTTTCATGGCCAAGCAATGGCACTGTATTCTGCAGTAGCAAATAAAATCATCATAAACTTTGGAATAAGATTGACTAGATGCCTACCCAAGCAGGTGCAGTCTATAGTGCAGAGTTTGAAGGTATTGATTTCAGTAGCAAAGTGCCGATCTTTGGGTTTTGTTGCTGAATGTTATTGCAATGCTGGCCTTAACTGAATTTTCTAAAATCGCAGGGGCTGTGATCCCAACAGTATCTCTTCAGCACACCTAATTTATTACAAATCAGCTTGCTTTCAACTGCATGGAAATCTACCCCGTAAGAAAGCATAATAGTTTTCCTTGCCATTTGTATAGCTTTCTCACTGTAGGCTGAAGCTACCACAGTGGAAAGTGGAACAGCAGACAGAAGCAAGAGCAAAGGAAGAGAGCAAAGGGCTTGAATAAAAAGAAACTTTATCTAGCGTTCCTAAACTGGACAAAAATTCTCATTGATAATTGGTAATCTCTAAACAGTACTTATGGTTTGAATGTTCTGTTAACATTAGCCTAAAAATTCTAATTTATTCAAACCTCCTATGCATAATTTGAACTCTTCGCTAGAAGCTGAGTTGACAGAAGGCTGCTGTTTGTTTATATCTGCCATGTATTTACCCTGTTTCCAGAGTGTAAATGAACCAGAAATGCATTCTTTCTGAACTCTCAGTCAGGACATGCAGATTGCTAGGATCCAGACAGCTTAATCAAAAGGTACGTTGCTGTCAGCACAGCACTTCCAGGTGTCTTCTCATTCATATATAGGTTATGATTAGTACTATATGAATAATGCCGTTTCACTCCGCTTATCGGCTTCAGACATTTCTCCTGAATGTCTCTGATTATTTCTACAACGCATGGACTCAAGACGAAGGAAAGTAAGACAGGGAACAAAATGGAGAAAGTAATATGTGGGAGAGAAAGTCCCAGGAAAAAATATTCAGAGATTATTAAACTGAAATATTTTTGGGTTTAGAAAACATACGTTCTGTCATATTCAAGAGAGACTGTACAGCCCTGAGGAGATTCTCCATTACAGGGAAAACCAGTACAGGGAACATGCATTTACTACGTCTTAGTTCCTCAAAATACGTATATATCTCATGCTGGGCTAAAACCGACCCTCTGAAATACCCACAACTGACTCATTCCAATGAAAAAATGGTATTCCTTCTTGAGCTGACATCGCGAGTTTTTCTTAATGCATCTATATTTCTGTCCCAGGTTCTCACCAAAGTAGGGTGAAACAATGGTGCCCCCTGAGAAACAGGGGAGGAACGCATATTTGTGTTGGATGACACATATTTGTGTAGGATGGTTTTTGTATATGTGTGACAGTCCTACAAAAACGGAGATTTTACCCGGTAGTGTTTAGTTGCTATCACACCAGAAGTGCAAGCCGGGTCCCTTGCTGCTGAGGTGGCACCTTCACCTCCTTGGTTCACTGTCTGCATCCCCCCCATCTCTGGTACCAAAACAGTTGTGGTGACATTGACCTTCAGAAGTAGTGCTGTCCCACAAACACTTAAGTAACTTCTGCACCTTTCTTTTCAGACCTCCGACCTTGGGAAGCGAGGGTTACAGTTCAGGTGCTCAAGACCATGTGAAAATGGAAGAAAAACCCAAGCATACATGCGTATCATGGTTTGCAGACAAAACAGAGTGGCTATGGCCACTGCCAGAAAAAACGCCGTAGGTGAAAGAATGCCTCCTTACATTTCTGTATCACATTTTTCTAAAAGTCTCTTGAATCATCCTTGGTTCAGATCGGTGTACTTCAAGGAGCTCCCCCCATATACCTTGTCTTTCTTACGAACCACGGAACCTTAACTGACACCAGTGTCCTTTTTTCTTGCCTGGTCCACAGCTTTTCTGCTACTGAAGCATCTTTGTTCAGGACCTGCTGTGTCCCTGGAATTCACCTTGACCCTTTCCAGTAGTGTATCTTTCAGGTCTGGCATTAGCATCAACTGTTTTATTTTGCCAGTAAGATATTTCTACCCCCTATGCTTGAATTTACTTCAGAAAGCATGCGGAAACTTGTTTTGACCCAGAATTTTGGCATTCCATGATACCAGATCATTCCTGTTCTGATGGGAGCAAGCTTGGTATAACAATCTCCCATTGTCCCTGGTCTGGGAGATACGTGACACAGCCTTGACAACATATGGTAGTCTCTATAGCCATCGATGGCAGTCATTTCATTGAATTGTCCAGAATTATTAAATTGTTCACAGAGTCCCCAGATTATCATACTGTGAGCCAGGGTTTTCCTTTGGAAGTCTGTTAGGTCAGACACTGAGGACAAAACTGAGATCACTCACTGTCTGCAGAGTCATAGCAAGTTTGTTTGTTTGTTTTTTTGTTTTGAAAAACTCAGAATAGAAGAAATAGTGTCCTCAGTATGCAGAAAAAAAAAAGAAGAAAACCTAGAAATAGATTTTATAGTTATGAGTAGTGCTGATGGATTCACTATGAATAGCACAACAACTGGAAAATAATAGTAGGAATATAATGAGCAAAATTTTCTACACTGTATACTAGCTAGTAAATTGTGTAGCTGTGTTAATGTAACATTAGTATTCCAGAGTGGAAATCCTTCCTGCAAACAGGTACAAGTTGCCTTTTATTACTTACCTATTTAATCTCGGTATCTTCATATCTCACATTGTCCTTGCATTTCTCAAAATGAAATGTGGAATATGATTTGTTAAATTGCACACTTTATGGTGGGTTGTTTTTTTTAAATAAAATAAAAATTCTTCCGGCTTTGTTTCCTTCTTGGCAGTCATGAATTAATCTGCATATTTCTGATAAAATATATCCATTTCATAAAGCCACACCTAACTCATGCTACAGAAGCTGAAAGGAAACAAAACTAGGGCATCAGTCTCATTCCAGGACATCCGTTTCACATGTGAGTTCTTAAAACACACACATTTTTTGTTTGCTTGATTTTAAACTCCGATTGACAACTGTGGAATGGTCCTATTTGTACCCTGTATGAGTTATACTGAATAGTTTCTGATGTGTTGCATTCACGTGGCTGGTTCTTTAACTGGTATGAAATGAAATGGCTGTCTTAGTTTCTGCTATTTCCTTACTAAGTCCTTCTTTGTGCTAAATCTGCATTAATAAATGTCACGTAAGCCCCTCTTAGGCTTCCAAAGTGGTACGTTAGTATAAACAAGGATTAATCCCATTATATTTTAATTCTCTGTCCTTGGATAAGAACAGCGTTTGATATTTCAAAGTGTTTCAGAGTCCTGTCGCAAACTTAATAAGCTGATAGAGGACCTTGGTGCTCCCATCACTGAAGGGCAGTCCTTGTGGAGCGGGGAAGGCAGCAGCGGCTGAGCTCTTGTGGCGCATTGGGGCAGGAGGTGAACACCTTTTCAATTTAAGCTATCGTGTTTTTGCTTAGGTAAAGTGTAATTATCCCCCAAATTTCCTGCACAGCCACTACCCTGTTCTTTTGCAGCACTCTCCTTGAAGCTGAGAGCTGTGGAGGTGCCTGCTCTGCACTTGACAATCTTAGGTGCTGTGCTGTGACTCCTTTTCGTTATATTGACTTCTTTTTTTTTTTTTCTGGTATTTCTGATTTCTCTTTCCGTGTGGGTTTGCTACATCTGCCTGTTGTCTCACGCGTAAAGTCTGAAACCTTTTGGTGAGAGGAACTGCCTTTTTGTTAGAGCAACTAGCATGGCAGTTTCAAGTTGGGAGTCTCTGGTTTCTATGGCAATGTAAGTAAGTAGTCACATTAAACGCAGAGTTAGCCATAATGACTTTCTTGGTAAAAGTTACTGGAAATATTCCGTATCATTTCAACACAGGATCTGTAACTCAAATTGACAATATTTCAGTCTTGGTGATAGAAGCTATAAAGTGGATAAAAGTTGAACAACAGGATTTAAGAGAAAATACCCAGTTAGGTGGAGCTTCTGTTATTGGTAGCACTGGTCTGTTGTCTCATGGTCTTTCCATTACAGCTACTGCTAGTGAAGCCTGGTCAAAAAAACCTTAGCTATTCTGAATACAGAGAATACATTTCCTGAACAATTCAGTTTTTTCTTTTTATCTGCTCCATTTACTTCTGGAAGAAGGTTTTCCCCCTGTAAACTTCTAGAAGAATTACTGGAATTTGTGATAAGCCAGTAAAAAGAGCTTTTTCAACACTCACTCTGTTTGGTCATTTTCCAGTAAAAATAGCATAAAAGATTTCAGGAAAAGAATGCATCACAGCACTGGAGGTTTTGTTGGGAAAATAAAGTAAAACCAAGATGCTGGGTTTTCTTAATTAAAAGTCAGTAATTGAAATATTAATTAAAAGGTCTTCTGGATTCATATTTATGTTGAGTTTTTATGTTATGCCTGTGGTACTTATGTACTGAAATACCCTTCAGAACAGATGAACCCATAAAATTTAAAAATGTCTCCTTTAAATATGTGTGAAATACTGTAGGGGCTTGTGTACAGTTAATGTAACTTGCAGAAGTATAACAGCTGCTTTGCCTTCATAGGGATTCTTGTTCGTATGTGTGTTTTAAGGGTAATAAAATTAATGTTTTTGAATATAAAAGTTGGAGAAACTGAAGATTTTTTTTTTTTTTTTTTTGCATAGCTGAGAAAGCACCTCCTGCATGTGAACACAGCAGTATCAGTTTCTCTCAGGAAACACAGCAGATCCAATTGGGATCCAATAGTGTTCTTTCGGGTCAATATTAAGTAAATTTCTAGTAAGCGACTTTCTCAACAATTTTCTGTAGGAACTAGTTGCAGTGAGCCGCAGAATTCCTCCCCCCCGTATCTGCAGGTTGTTGGCCAGCTAGCGAGGAGGATGCTGCTGGGAAAGAGATGTGCAGCTGAGACATTAAAACAGGAGTCTTCACATGTATCCCTCTAGACATTAATATTACTCTTCTGAATAGCTTCCAGATTCTGAAAGTCCTTTACAAAAAGAGCTTATTGAGGCTACCCCAGCAGGGAGTAACCCTCGGTGTCCTCACCAACCTCCGTGAATTTCAGTGTGGGGAGGGAAGCTGGGACGGCATAAAGCTGCCTCGCGTCTTTGGTCTCCTGATTGAGGCTGTGAGATGTTGTTCTTAAAAACTCCTGGGAAATTGCTGAGTT
Source organism: Stercorarius parasiticus (assembly GCA_013396915.1). Taxonomy (NCBI): domain Eukaryota; kingdom Metazoa; phylum Chordata; class Aves; order Charadriiformes; family Stercorariidae; genus Stercorarius; species Stercorarius parasiticus. The sequence goes on along the minus strand of VWZL01003390.1, from coordinate 645,602 downwards.
TCACAATTGTAGTGATTATATTTTCATCATGTGTGCTGTCTTTTTATGTTTGTTTGTTTTTTTTTTTTAATGTTATTTAAACTAGGTTTTTGGAAAGAAAGGATTTATCTAAATCCTTTCCTAATAGAACTGGCACTGTATTTCTTCAATGCAACTGCACAGTGTTTTTTCTTTTTATTCTTTAAAAAAATTAATCTCTTAAAACATGAACGTTATTATTAGTCTATCAGGACAACCGAAATCAGATCCCATGGAGACAGGTGCTACAAGCTGGCAGTGAGAAGCAGTCACTGCCCCAAAGGGTTTATAAAGGCTAATTAGACACAGCGGATAGGTAGGAAGAGGCAGAACCGCGCGGTGGTGAAATGACTTGCCAAAAATCTCAGATCAATCAATAGCAGAGTGAGGAACCCTGCAATGTAATTTAAAAGACTATACAAGCAGTACCGCGTCCAAGGCACACAAACTGCAAAAAAAAAAAAAAAAGCTCTCTCCTGTTCAATGAGGATTTCTATTGATTGCTTGAGTAAAATATTTTTGTAGGTATTTATTTTAAATTCCATGACAAATCCTGTGTAAAGCAGAAGCTTTGTCAGTAACAAAGAAGCACAAGCGTGCAAAGGTCTGTAAAGAGGAGAGAGTGTGGTGGAGTGTTGTCTCTTAAAATAAAATGCCTTTCAGATATGTATTAGAAGTTGTAAAGTGTAGGAAATCAAAGTAATATACATTTATATATTTTAATGAGATATTTATGGTTTTTTTCAGTGCTAATTGAACATGTAGGTACATCAACCACACTGTACGATAGATTTATTACAATTTTTCTGGCCTGTTAAAGCTGCTGCCTGACGAGTGGCAAATTATAAATAATTTGTGTGGGGTTTTGGGGGGTGTGAGGGTTTTTTTTCCCCTTTTCTTTTTATTTTAAAAAACTTCTAATTTGTTTTGGAAATATGAGGAGTCCTAAAAAATGGTAGCACGAGCAAAGTTTGGTTTGCCAAGCGACACATACAAAACACTAATTAAAAACCCAGTGGGAACCTCTCACTTTTCACAATGTTGGAGGGCTTCAGATCGGCTTCAGTGGATGGTGGCGTCTTTCAGAGCCCTGATATTGCCATCTTTTGACCCAGATTGGTTACTGGCAGAATCCTAGATTTAACCGAACTCGCAAATAGTTAGGGCTAGGGTTTAGAGCTGTCAGATGACATCCCTCCAAATTACTGAGGAATCATGGAAAACTGAGACTGTCCTGATGTTATGAGGACATCTGGTAATCCCAGGCAGGGCTCCATTCAGGCCATTTCAGTGGCATGAAAGGTTATACTTGGTGGCTCTGTGTGTTTGTCCCTCTGTAGAGAGCTGTTGGTCGCTCTTTGTGCTTTCACTTCCTTCTCTGTGGCATCAGTTTCTCATTTCTCACTGGAAACTCTTCCCCTCCACTCCCCTTGGAGAGGTTGGCATGAAGGAAAGGACAAGGGGACTCCCTAGCATTTACCTGATGTGAGGAATGTCTACTGGAGCTGGTGGAGTACGTTTCGCTGTGAGGATCCTCTAGAAGGTCTCCATGTCCTCCTTTTTCCGTGCCTGTGGCCTTTGTAGAGTTAGAGGCAATCAGTGAGAGAGCAAAGCCGGATTTTATCTTTTACAAGCAACAAGACTTAGCTCTTGATGAATCTACCCTCATTTTTCAGGAGAAAGGAGTTGCGTAACGTTAAGGATGACATCCAGCTGAGGTTCTGCAGTCCTTTTTTTAATCCCCTTTTATGTACTACAATACTGCTAGGTCCTTGAAATAAAACTGGCACAAGGCAGCGCAGCATATTATGGACACCTGAACTCATGAAAAATCTCATGTCGTCTTTTGACAACCATGCAGTACTGTTCACTGCACAGCACGGTTCATTATGTCGTTAGTTTGATAGGACTTTGGTCCTGAAGTTGATCATGAGCACACTGTTGCCCTGCGTTTGCATTATTAATTAATTGAGGGTTTTTACAGGTGCAGTCATTTGTAGGACTAAGGGCAAAAGAAACCTTGACAAGCTGATGTCTCCTGCCTGAAAAAGGGCAGCTGGTTCAAAGCAGCAATTTGGTACAGAAAATGTGTAATGTTCTGTGAGTCAATATCACCAGGGAATCATAGAATTCGTAGAATGGTTTAGGTTGGAAGGGACCTTAAAGATCATCTAGTTCCAACCCCCTGCCATGGGCAGGGACACCTCCCACTGGACCAGGTTGCTCAAAGACCCATCCAGCCTGGCCTTGAACACCTCCAGGGATGGGGCATCCACAGCTTCTCTGGGCAACCTGTTCCAGTGCCTCACCACCCTCTGAGTGAAAAATTTCTTCCTGATACCTAATCTAAATCGACTCTCTTCCAGTTTGAAGCCATTACCCCTTGTTCTATCACGACATGCCCTTGTAAAAAGTCTCTCTCCACTTTTCTTGTAGGCCCCCTTCAGATACTGAAAGGTGACCATAAAGTCTTCCCGGAGCTTTCCCGTCTCTGGGCTGAACAACCCCAACTCTCTCAGCCTGTCTTCATAGGGGAAGTGCTCCAGCCTTCTGACCATCTTTGTGGCCCTCCTCTGGACCTGCTTCAACAGGTCCATGTCCTTCTTGTATTAGAGGACTCCAGTAGGTGAGGTGAGTGGGACTTTGGCTCAGGCACCAGAGTTAATAGTCCATACTCCTGTAAAGGAAAGGTCCAAACTGTACTTGGTGGAATAGCACTGGGATCATTCACTTCCCAGGACCATCACCACCGCTTCACTGTCCTGAATTCAGCCAGAGCTAGGGCTGTTCAGGCATGCTGGGTGATGAAAATACCTGTCTTTGGAGGATGCTGGGGTCATCCTGTTCTGGAGAACACTGAGTTTTTTCTCGTGCCTGTGTGTGTCTGCCACTGTCATCAGAAGGATGGAATAGCCAAAGCTGCACAAAGTGCTGGGCCCAATCACATCCCAAAACAGACGAGCGAGCAGTGGATAGCTAGCTAGGTGGTGGGGACCTGAGCTTTCGTTCACGGAATGTCAGATGGGGCACCATAAAGCTGTCCCCAAGTTCACGCTTGCAAGCAGGTAACTGAATGGCCTCCTAAACCAACTCAGAGACCATCCTGTGGAGCAAGTCTGTGCAGTAATCTCCAGTGACCCTTGGTGCAGGACTACACCTGGGTGGGAATTCCTCAACTAATATTTGAAGGATTTCCTTCTCTCTCCTCTGTTTTATTTTTTTAAAAGCATAAAATGAAACCAGTTGCCAACCCTTCTTTTTTTTTTTTTTTTTTTAAGCAGAATTCTTGTTTTCTGACCAGTCTTTCTCAGCTTAGTTATATCAGTCTAACTTGAGAGCAAGGGCTCCCTGCCACATTGCTGGACACGGGTCATGCCCAGTGAGAAGAGTGCCATCTACTCAATCACCAACTAGTTGCAGCTTTTAAGTTCCCGTCCAGAAGCCTTCCTAGCAAGAGCCGACCACATCTCAGCATTGTTTATCTTCGAAGATCTGATGGGTCACAGAACTAGTGTGGCATTGCTCTGAGTCAAAAGTTTATGCACATGTTTATTCATGTTTTGCCTGAAAACAGTGTTGTGTGCCACTGCTGAGAGGCGATTTCTGATCAAATCCGGGAACAGCCGAGCCTCTGTGTCTGTATAGCCTTTTTGTAATCTTTTTTTTCCCCTTTGGGCTGTCAGCTTCAAATACTGCTGTCTCCTGAAAACAGCCTGCAGCTAGGGAGGATGGACCTGCAATACATGATTTACGCAGGAGTTTTTCAGAGGGGCAGCAGAAAACAGAGGAGAAAAAAACCCCAACCACGGTGGTTCACCCAGGTCTGCAAGTCAAGGACCCCTCTTTATATTTGAGATTTTTTTAAAATATATTTTTCAGTTATGAAGAGCATTATCTGTTGAATTTGCAGTAATTATTTTCTAAATCAAATGGTTAAATTTTACTATTCTAAAGAAGAGATGACTTTGCATATATCAGATCTTTTCCTGACCCTTTTTTTCCCCCTTGCTGCTCTAACCTACACACTGCAAGGGCTGTTTGACTGCTCTGAATGCTTTGAATTTTATGCAAAACATATCTTCAAAAGCGAAAGGGACCTGTAGCAGAAAGGCTCCATCTTTAAGTCCTATAAGTTATTTTACACATTTGTGGCTTTTTAGCAGAAACAAGAAACTCTTACATTTGGAAAATTAAATAATCAATTTGATTAACAATATTATAGGTCGTATAACTTTAGAATTTGGCTTTGAGGGGCTAGAAACTGCAGTTTTCTCAGCAGAAATTGCAGGTGTTCTGTAGCTTTCAGGGCGAGACAGACATTTACAGTGTCTGAGCCCAACGGAGCTGCCGCTGCTGAGCAGCCCAGCGACTGGCCCGGCTGGAAGTGGCTGCCATCCCCAGGGATGCTTCAGGAGCCTGCTGGAGCCGGCTCCTTGTTCCCGTAGCAGCAGCCTGTTTCCAGTGCCATCCTGACATAACGCAATAGCTCCTGCCTGCTCCAGCCCAGGGATGGTCATAACTACTTCCACCTGGTTTTTGTTTTTTTCTTTATTATTCAGCTTGGAGATCTTCCTTCAGCTCATTTTCCTTTGAAAAAAGTTCATCTGTTAACAATCAGCGGGGCGTCATGTTTGCTTGCAAAGCACCTGCAACAACACATAATTTCTGCTTTGCTTATGTCAAGTAAGATGGCCAAGAATTACAGGCCCATGCTGATTTATGCTATACTGGTTGGAATTACATTGGAAATGCATGAATTTCATGTGTCTTGCTGAGCTTTGCTTTATTTTCATGTGCCAATATCAACTACTCAGGGCAATTTCATATCAGTATTATCAAGTTCACAGTTCAGTGTGGAATATTTTGCATTTCTGTTGTAGGAGAATTGCCAACCGACTGTAGATCTTGCACTTCCATGTGTTAGAGCTGTGTTTTAAACGTTTGTAATAGAGTTTTGCTTAATAAAGGTGTCCGCAAGCAATGCCTGTAATTTGTTTCTATCTTAGAACTGTTTATGAAACAAGGAAATTTTGGATTGTCTTGTTTTTCGGAAAGGTTCGTGAAGTATTTCTGTAACTGCTTATTATAAATATAAAGAATAATCTGGCCAGCAAAGAAAAGTGAGGAAAGAGGAAAAAAAGAGGTAGGAGTGGAAGACAGTGCTGAACAATTCCATCCCGTTGCTCGCAACAGCCTACAAAGATTTGTCAGTCTGCAGTGCTGGTGCTACTGCATGAGAATTTCCATCTTTTCATAATACATAACCTAGCATAGGACTCTTCAGCTGATTTTTTTTTAAGAAGGACAACATCTAATGTAAGAGCTGGGAAGTTTCCCTGGGAAATTTCCCTGGGAAATGGAGGTGTCCTGCCTTCTGAGCCCTGGCTGTGATGCAGGGGAAGGGCTGTGCTACAGCCCAGCTTAGAACATGGAAGAGGCCATGGACATGGAAGGAGCTGGTGTCCTAACCCTGACTACAGGAGGGGAGAAGCGAAGGAGGTTGCTCTCCCCAGGGAGATGATTCCAGCCCCTTGTGCTTGTGGAAACCATGGGAGACTGAGGAGAGTTGTGCTTTTACCCCTGGGACCGCCGCCTGCCCTCCATTCTTGCTGCCCATCTCCAGAGAGGAACTTTGCTTCCCTCCCTTCTCTTTCCTCCGACATCCTTTCCAGTTGGATTTCCACCTAAAGCTTTGGCTCAGCATTGTGTGGGCCACCTTGCTGACCCAAAGGCTTACCCACTGATGAGCGCTGTGCTGTGCTGCTTGTCCCCCCGCGAGGCTGCACGTCCCTTGGGCTTTGGGAGCAGGGCAGAGGCCGGTGCTCTGGGCAGGCTCCTCCGCGGTGCCTTGAGAGCCAGAATCGAAGTGGGGAGATTGGTTGAAAAGTCTCCTTTTAACAGCTCGTTAAAGCTGTTTGTTGTTCTTCATGGTACAATATAATTCAGCTCAGCAGAGGAAATAAATTTACTTGGTCTAAAAAAAATTTGTATTCCTCACAATTTTTATGAATCTGTGTAACAAAACCCTTTGGAGAAACTGTATGCTTGATGCATAAGTGGTTAGGTTAAGGTAACATTAAGAATTTGATTTAATCCAACAGAATCAAGGATTTCCAAATAAAAACCAAAATCTGTCTTTTCATCCAAGTTTTGTTAAGCATGTAAAATGTCTTGTTAAGTATGTAAAATGTCCTGGTTTTGTGACCATTTTCTGATTTAGGGCATGCTTTTTTCATTTCACTAGCAGAAGAGGTTCAGGTTTTCTGTACTATGTCAAAACAGATCCAGAGCAACTCCCTGATCCCATGTGTTTGGGGCCTCACTGGTACGTTGGAGCATGTTCAGCATCCATCAGATAAACACTCTCCTGTATCACAGTCTTCAGTCCTGTGATTTGAAGGGAGTTACGTGCATAACCTCTCTGTGTTTCAAAGACGTTGGAGCTCTCAGCTTTTTTCACACTTCTACCCTGCATTTTAAAGATGTGTTTTATTCTACAGCTCAAATGGCAGAACACGCAATATATGCAGTATTATGTTGTTGCTATCCATGGCACTTAATGGACAAAGAACGAAAAAGCCTTCCAAGTCCTGAGGAGCTTAATATTGATAAATATGCTGTCTCAAGGAGTAAAGAGATAACCACTCAAAAAACCCCCAAAAACCCTAAGAGAAAAAAGAACAAACAGAAGGGAATTAAAAATAAAATTTTAAAGCATTCAGAAGAGGATTGGGAGACTCCATAATTTAAACCCAGTATTAATCTGTTATAGTTGATGTGGCGCTTCACAACGGGACAGTTTAGCTTGGAGCTGGTGGACGCTGGGGATGTCTCTGCCACCCCTCATCAGCCCCACGGCCAGGTGAAGGGAACCAGGGGGACTGCTGCTGGGAGGGGAGAGTGGTGCCGGTGCTGTCTGGGGACTTGCGTGGTGACATCTGGGGGGATGGAGGAAGGGCTAGATGTTGGCTGTGTAACCACTCCTTACCACGCTGAGACAGACCAGTACATCACTTCTTGAAAGCTCGGTTTTGTAGTTATTTATATGCAACTGTGTATGTAAAGGGGTCTGTATATCATAGTCATGCCAAAAGGACAGCGGTTTATGAGATATCTCATTTGATACAGCGCTGAGATATGATAGTGTCACTGTAGTGTTTGTTGCCTGTTTTAAAGGGACAAATCTACAGGTAGTTTCAGAATTTTCAATTAGGTGTTTGAAAAGTGCGGGGGCGTAGATTTTAAAATATATAAGTAGATAAGGCAATGGGCAAGCAGCTGGGAGAACGTGGTTCTGTCTGGTTCTCTAGAATCCTTAAATAAATTTCTTGGTCTCTCTGCCTTACTTCCCCAATGATAATAAAATCACATAGAGTATTAAACTAATAATAGGTCTGTGCCTCAGAAAGAAGTTCTGAGGGTAACTCAGTTAATTGTGGTGCAATAGTAGGGAGGGTAGCATACTAATATGACCTAGAGACATATGATTGCTAATTATTCAATATTGACCTAAACTCTCAAAGCTGAATCAGATCTTGTGTAAATAAGAGATAAATCATAACGATTTTTTTAGTTCAAGGGTGTATTTGTATTTGTTCATTTTCTCTACATATAATGCACTGGCTCAAGATGTTTCCCATGTCCGTTTTGAGACAATACTCTAATCAAGTCAGTGATCTTTTTTACTGTGTCTTTCTCCTTCTTTGTTTTTTTTTTTTTTAGCTGCATGGCAAATAAAGGCTTTTCCCTTAGCTGAGAAGTGTCTTTTCTGTTATTATTACTTTTCCAGAGAGAAGGTTTCTCTTTGCTGGCTGGGAGAGGTAAGAAGGATGCTCACCGAGTGCATTACCCTTCTCCTTTCACCAGGGTAGCGCGTGTGCTGGAGCTTTTATTTCAGCATTCATTTAATACCTATGGCCAAATTTTTGGACCCTCGGGTAGTTCCAGGCAATTTAGTTCCTTACTTTCCAACAGAACTGTAGTAGTAGAAGTTAATGCTGTTTGTGATTATCTTTGCACTAGATTTTTCTCCTGAGGGTATGTGATCACTTCGGAAGATACCTGGCAGAAAGTACATCTCTGTGTTGCTTTGTTATTCTTCCTCTACATTTTTATCATTCTGTGATTTGTCTATTTTATTTCTTTATGTAAGGAATCTACTTTCTGCATTATACTTCTTTTTCTGAGGTTTTGCACTTCATTTTCATCCAAATTCATACTTGTGGGCATTCTTCTGTTTGTTGTAGAGGCAGCATTGAAAGTGAAGAGAGTTATAAAAATCCTGGTCTCAGAGTCAATACTAAAGGTAACTGGATTTAACTCATGATCTGTCTTTGCAAGATTTTAATTGCACAAATCCTACAGACTGGCTGCAATATTTCAGTAAAATTTGGGAGCACTTGATGCATACAGGATAAGGCACTTCACAACCAAGTTTCAAACTTGATTCCAAATGAAGGTGGTTTTGAAAAGAAAAAAAGTGTAAGTTACTCCTTTGATCTTTCTGTTTTATATTAAAGATACTGAATTTCAGCTTTTTTTCCTGAAGGTATTGATTCTTTCATGCACTGTCGAACTGTTTGGGATTTGTTAGGTAGCTTGTTGGGTATTCTAGATTCCAGGCCTGGGCTTGTTTATTGTTCTCAGATGTGAGGTAAGATAGGGTGTCGTCTTCTTTTCTTTTGCCTCAAACTGATTTTACAAAACTATGGTTAGTTTATTTGGATAGTCTTGAAAGAGCAATTCTTTTAAAGGAAAAGAGTTCACCTACCTGAACAAATATAAGATGTCAACAGGCTGAAATAGATTATTTCTATTTGGAGGTTTTTCCCTACAGTCTGGGGACAAAATCTGCTGTCAGTTAAGACATTGTAAAACATGATTAAATCTGCTCTGGAGTTGCTCTGGATTCACGGACAAAACTGAAAACACAATATACTCCACTTTGTTCTTTGTATTAAAATACCAGAGGCTCTCATTACTCCATTTACAGGGGCAATATCTGAGTTTACTGAAGATAAGTATTTTCTAATTTTTTTAAAAATTATTTTTATTTTTCCCCCAGAAGTTAGGTTGAATTCCCTATCTTGAGTAATTGGCTTTGATGTGTAACAAACTATTATCCACCAGAACATTTCTGTGAACCGCATGATGTTCAACGAGGCCAAGTTCAGGGTCCTGCATGTTGGCCGGGGCAATCCCAAGCACAAATACAGGTTGGGTGGAGAATGGATTGAGAGCAGCCCTGAGGAGATGGACTTGGGGGTGTTGGTTGATGAGAAGCTCAACATGAGCCAGCAATATGCGCTTGCAGCCCAGAAAACCAACTGCATCCTGAGCTGCATCAAAAGAAGCAGCAGGTCGAGGGAGGTGATTCTGCCCCTCTGCTCTGCTCTGGTGAGACCCCACCTGGAGTACTGCGTCCAGCTTTGGAGCCCTCAGCTCAGGAAAGACATGGCCCTGTTAGAGCGACTGTGGAGGAGGGCCACAAAGATGATCAGAGAACTGGAGCGCCTATGCTATGAGGACAGGCTGAGAGAGTTGGGGTTGTTCATCCTGGAGAAGAGAAGGCTCCGGGGAGACCTTATTGTGGTCTTCCAGTACCTAAAAGGGGCCTACAGGAAAGATGGGCCTACAGAAAGGGGACCTACAGATTTCTTAGTAGGGCCTGCCTGTTGCGACAGGACAAGGAGTAATGGTTTTAAACTGAAAGAGGTTAGATTTAGACTAGATATAAGGAAGAAATTTCTTACGATGAGGGTGGTGAGACACTGGAGCAGGTTGCCCAGAGAGGTGGTAGATGTGCCGTGATGAGTTGTGGAGAAAGGATTTATTGTTCATTCTTCAGGATCATGAAAAGCTGAACCCTGGCTTGAAGTGATCTTTGATTCCATCTTTCTACACAGCTGCAAATATCTTAACCTATCAAAT